>JAVTVY010041307.1:0-17871 GCA_036873755.1 Hanleya hanleyi
AATCAATGCATAAATGATTTGAAGCATTGAAGATTTGAACTGAGGTCGCGATTTTGAAAAAAGCATGTAATTGTATCTATGTGAATTTCCTTTCTTCCATTTACATTTTATTGTATCTTGAAAGTTCATTTGCTCATAATTACCAGCTGTGTTAAATGAACCTCGTCATATTTGGCATTGACTATTTGGCCCTAGTACTGACAAATCAGTCATTTTTGCCTATATTTGCTCCAAAAGGTCTCAATTTTGTCGCAGAAATGGCATAGCAATACAAGAGATGTTACCCAGCATTATCAGTATGATATTTATTTCAACCACATTTAGCAAGAAAAAAAATAATTTTAATAATTAAAAAATTTATTAAAATTAATTAAAAATTTTATTTTATTTTATTAATAATTTAATAACATAAATTTGAAACAACCCTAATATTTGAACTTAGTTCAGGAGTCATCATGAAAAAAATTGGGCTGATCCAGTAAAAACTGTAGCCACAGTGACGATTTAAAGTTCTCTGGTCAAATGTGAAAATGTCGTGTGTCAGGAATGGAACCATTGTTAAAATAAGGAATGCTCTCATCTGAACAAACCATACCCATCCCCAAACATTCTTGAGAAGGCACAGATAAAATTATGCACAGATAGAGATTTTACAGCCTATATACCAAGGGTACCCCCTTTATAATTTCCCCTCAGTTTGCCCCATATGACTTAAGACTGAGGTACAAGTAAAAACTACAATATCTCACTAACCTGTACATATTTTTCCATCTGGTAAAAAAGCACCAAGTCGACAATCCTTCTGCCTATAAAAAGAAGTATAAAGCATTAACTAGATATGTTAAACACTATTTTTAATTATTTTTTTATTATTTTAATTCATTTTTTATGAAATTATTCAAATTGAAGTTTAAAAATAAAGAAAACTTAAATTCAAAATGTGTCAAAACATAATTTGTTTTCAACCTGCTCATTTAGGCTACATTTGGTAAAAATTTTCTTCATGGCAGTGGTTAACTTCTCCATGTAATCAGTGGGTCATCCCAGTAATCTATCAAATGGGATTTAAATTTGATGTTGATACAAAGATCAAAGACATGTTTAATCCTGTAATAAGTGACAGCAAGATACACAAATGTGTACACAACACATACCAAAATATAACACAGAGGTGTTTATGGTATACACAACTCCCATATAGAGAATATATGTCAGTTCAATTGGATGGATCTACATCTCATCAAGATCTTGCTGTCAGTAATTAGAAAGATGCACATATTACTTGTAAACAATTATTATTACTGAGAAAACTCCTAAATAACATTGAGGAATATATTCTGTGTCAGATTTCAAGTCCATGAATGCAATGTCTGCAAACAGGCAACACTTGTCAAAACACAAAAAAAGGAATAAAATTCAATGACAACATGTCTGATGGTCATTTGCTGATCTCTGCTACATTAACAACCATGAAAGATGAGGACGGCTGGAAGTTGCCTAACTTAAACTGTTAACTGTTTGGTGAAAGATTAAAGTGGCAACTTACAGTGAGAAAGGCCTATCTTCCAACAGAGTTGGAGGCATACCTCTGAGTCACACTGTGCGAAATTCCCAGAGTTGATGTGTGTGTGTGTGGGGGGGGGAAGAGGGTTGTATGGGGCTTGCTAATATTTGGTGCCTGTAATCCATGTTTCTTGCTACCTACAAGATCTCTGATATGAATATGAAAGAGAATTACATACTTATAGTCCTGGAGATAGTGGAAATGGAATGAAGAGAAAGTATTTGCTATGATGCAAATGTGACTGACAATAAACACACAACAATGAGAAACCCTCAACAGTCAGATTAACATTTGACTCAGTTAATCAGATTTTATTTGTCTCATTAAAGTCACAAATGCAAAAGGCATTTTGGAAATTCTTTACGTATTAGTGGAACAAACCCATCTGAGTTTTGAATTGATATAATTAGTATTAATTTCATGTGGTTTTTAGACCTGATATAAAGTGAAATTAATGCATAAATGATTTGAAGCATTGAAGATTTGAACTGAGGTCGCGATTTTGAAAAAAAAAAAGCATGTGAAAATTGCTATCATGTGATTTCTTTTTCTTCCCCACATTTTACATTTATTATCTTGAAGAGTTCATTTGCTCATATTTTATTGTATTAAATGGACCTCATTCATATATTTGGCATTGACTATTTGGCCCTAGTATTGACAAATCAGTCATTTTTTGCCTATATTTGCTCCAAAAGGTCTCAATTTTGTCGCAGAAATGGCATAGCAATACAAGAGATGTTAGCCAGCATTATCAGTATGATATTTATTTCAACCACATTTAGCAAGAAAAAAAATAATTTCAATAATTAAAAAAATTATTAAAATTAATTAAAATTTTTATTTTATTTTATTAATAATTTAATAACATAAATTTGAAACAACCCTAATATTTGAACTTAGTTCAGGAGTCATCATGGAAAAAATTGGGCTGATCTAGTAAAAACTGTAGCCACAGTGACGATTTAAAGTTCTCTGGTCAAATGTGAAAATGTCGTGTGTCGAGGAATGGAACCATTGTTAAAATAAGGAATACTCCTCATCTGAACAAACCATACCCATCTAAGCATTCTTGAGAAGAGGCACAGATAAAACTATGCACAGATAGAGATTTTGCAGCCTATGCAAAATTTACCCCCTTTATAATTTCCCCCTCAGTTTGCCCCATATGACTAGGAGACTGAATTCTGGTAAAACTACAATATCTCACTAACCTGTATATTTTTCCATCTGGTAAAAAAGCACCAAGTCGACAATCCTTCTGCCTATAAAAGGAAGTATAAAGCATTAATTAGATATGTTAAACACTATTTTTAATTATTTTTTTATTATTTTAATTGATTTTTTATGAAATTATTCAAATTAAAGTTTAAAAATAAAGAAAACTTAAATTCAAAATGTGTCAAAACATAATTTGTTTTCAACCTGCTCATTTAGGCTACATTTGGTAAAATTTCCTTCATGGCAGTGGTTAACTTCTCCATGTAA
This sequence comes from Hanleya hanleyi, assembly GCA_036873755.1. NCBI lineage: Eukaryota > Metazoa > Mollusca > Polyplacophora > Lepidopleurida > Hanleyidae > Hanleya > Hanleya hanleyi. Next base: position 3,053 of record JAVTVY010041307.1, read on the forward strand.
TCAGTGGGTCATCCCAGTAATCTATCAAATGGGATTTAAATTTGATGTTGATACAAAGATCAAAGACATGTTTAATCCTGTAATAAGTGACAGCAAGATACACAAATGTGTACACAACACATACCAAAATATAACAGAGGTGTTTATGGTATACACAACTCCCATATAGAGAATATATGTCAGTTCAATTGGATGGATCTACATCTCATCAAGATCTTGCTGGCAGTAATTAGAAAGATGCACATATTACTTGTAAACAATTATTATTACTGAGAAAACTCCTAAATAACATTGAGGAATATATTCTGTGTCAGGTTTCAAGTCCATGAATGCAATGTCTGCAAACAGGCAACACTTGTCAAAACACAACATAGAAGAAAAAAAGGAATAAACTTCAATGACAACATATCTGATGGTCATTTGCTGATCTCTGCTACATTAACAACCATGAAAGATGAGGACAGCTGGAAGTTGCCTAACTTAAACTGTTAACTGTTTGGTGAAAGATTAAAGTGGCAACTTACAGTGAGAAAGGCCTATCTTCCAACAGAGTTGGAGGCATACCTCTGAGTCACACTGTGCGAAATTCCCAGAGTTGATGTGTGTGTGTGTGGGGGAGAGGGTTGTATGGGGCTTGCTAATATTTGGTGCCTGTAATCCATGTTTCTTGCTACCTACAAGATCTCTGATATGAATATGAAAGAGAATTACATACTTATAGTCCTGGAGATAGTGGAAATGGAATGAAGAGAAAGTATTTGCTATGATGCAAATGTGACTCACAATAAACACACAACAATGAGAAACCCTCAACAGTCAGATTAACTGTTGACTCAGTTAATCAGATTTTATTTGTCTCATTAAAGTTACAAATGCAAAAGGCATTTGGAAATTCTTTGTGTGTGGAACAAACATCTGAGTTTTTACAGGTGATATAATTAGTATTAATTTCATGTGGTTTTAGACTGATATAAAGTGAATTAATGCATAAATGATTTGAAGCATTGAAGATTTGAACTGAGGTCGCGATTTTGAAAAAAGCATGTAATTGTATCTATGTGAATTTCCTTTCTTCCATTTACATTTTATTGTATCTTGAAAGTTCATTTGCTCATAATTACCAGCTGTGTTAAATGAACCTCGTCATATTTGGCATTGACTATTTGGCCCTAGTACTGACAAATCAGTCATTTTTTTACTGCCTATATTTGCTCCAAGGTCTCAATTTTGTCGCAGAAATGGCATAGCAATACAAGAGATGTTAGCCAGCATTATCAGTATGATATTTATTTCAACCACATTTAGCAAGAAAAATAATTTTAATAATTTAAAAAATTATTAAAATTAATTAAAATTTTTATTTTATTTTATTACTAATTTAATAACATAAATTTGAAACAACCCTAATATTTGAACGTAGTTCAGGAGTCATCATGGAAAAAATTGGGCTGATCCAGTAAAAACTGTAGCCACAGTGACGATTTAAAGTTCTCTGGTCAAATGTGAAAATGTCGTGTGACAGGTATCAGTACACAATTAATTATGTTACTTGTTATGTATTAGCGTTAAAAATCGGCAAAAATCCAGAAAATTCACAATGCATAAATCCACCTGCCATGTCAATATTTACCTTGTGCGACATTACCAGTGGAAGTCTTGACAGATGTTGACCATGGAAATTTCAAATTACCGCCACTGACAGCTGATTGGTGCTACAGAATGTCATTCGATTTGTAAACAGGGAGCCTTCTCACCCTTCACTGATCATGTCTTCATCCACCATGCTTTTTTCAAAGTGGCCCAAATCAACACCAGGAAGTACAGTTTGAAGACTCATCTGCAAGTTGAAATATCAAATGTATCAGAAATGCTGAAAAATCGCAGCTCATAAAATCCATAAAGATCTGCTCTCAAATTTCTAAACAATGTAGATCGTGGGCACCGACCCGGAAGGGATTAATTGTGTACTGATGCCTGACAGGCATCAGTGCACAATTAATTCTGTTACTTGTTATGTATTAGCGTTAAAAATCGGCAAAACTCCAGAAAATTCACAATGCATAAATCCACCTGGCATGTCAATATTTACCTTGTGGGACATTACCAGTGGAACTCTTGACAGATGTTGACCATGGAAATTTCAAATTACCGCCACTGACAGCTGATTGGTTCTACAGAATGTCATTCGATTTGTAAACAGGGAGCCTTCTCACCCTTCACTGATCATGTCTTCATCCACCATGCTTTTTTCAAAGTGGCCCAAATCAACACCAGGAAGTACAGTTTGAAGACTCATCTGCAAGTTGAAATATCAAATGTATCAGAAATGCTGAAAAATCGCAGCTCATAAAATCCATAAAGATCTGCTCTCAAATTTCTAAACAATGTAGATCGTGGGCACCGACCCGGAAGTGATTAATTGTGTACTGATGCCTGTCAGGAATGGAACCATTGTTAAAATAAGGAATGCTCTCATCTGAACAAACCATACCCATCCCCAAACATTCTTGAGAAGGCACAGATAAAACTATGCACAGATAGAGATTTTACAGCCTATATACCAAGGGTACCCCCTTTATAATTTCCCTCAGTTTGCCCCATATGACTTAAGACTGAGGTACAAGTAAAAAGTACAATATCTCACTAACCTGTACATATTTTTCCATCTGGTAAAAAGCACCAAGTCGACAATCCTTCTGCCTATAAAAACAAGTATAAAGCATTAACTAGATATGTTAAACACTATTTTTAATTATTTTTTTATTATTTTAATTCATTTTTTTATGAAATTATTCAAATTAAAGTTTAAAAATAAAGAAAACTTAAATTCAAAATGTGTCAAAACATAATTTGTTTTCAACCTGCTCATTTAGGCTACATTTGGTAAAAAATTTCCTTCATGGCAGTGGTTAACTTCTCCATGTAATCAGTGGGTCATCCCAGTAATCTATCAAATGGGATTTAAATTTGATGTTGATACAAAGATCAAAGACATGTTTAATCCTGTAATAAGTGACAGCAAGATACACAAATGTGTACACAACACATACCAAAATATAACACAGAGGTGTTTATGGTATACACAACTCCCATATAGAGAATATATGTCAGTTCAATTGGATGGATCTACATCTCATCAAGATCTTGCTGGCAGTAATTAGAAAGATGCACATATTACTTGTAAACAGTTATTATTACTGAGAAAACTCCTAAATAACATTGAGGAATATATTCTGTGTCAGATTTCAAGTCCATGAATGCAATGTCTGCAAACAGGCAACACTTGTCAAAACACAACATAGAAGAAAAAAAGGAATAAAATTCAATGACAACATATCTGATGCAGTGATGGTCATTTGCTGATCTCTGCTACATTAACAACCATGAAAGATGAGGACAGCTGGAAGTTGCCTAACTTAAACTGTTAACTGTTTGGTGAAAGATTAAAGTGGCAACTTACAGTGAGAAAGGCCTATCTTCCAACAGAGCTGGAGGCATACCTCTGAGTCACACTGTGCGAAATTCCCAGAGTTGATGTGTGTGTGTGTGGGGGGGGAGAGGGTTGTATGGGGCTTGCTAATATTTGGTGCCTGTAATCCATGTTTCTTGCTACCTACAAGATCTCTGATATGAATATGAAAGAGAATTACATACTTATAGTCCTGGAGATAGTACAGCAGCGCGGTACTCCAATACTCATCATCCCGAATCTGACAAAGTCGAACCATGACAGAGAACGAATTCACCAGGACGAAGCATAGAAGCTCGACTCTGAATGTTTTGAGTTGACGGAAATAGAGAACTGATGATGACAAATATGAGAATAAATGAATGCAACTTGAAGAATTACTTTCTTTTATAATATTCCAAAAATAATTTGTCCCCTGTGGTGAGGTCTAATATTTGTTTTCCACGTAACACGTTATGGAATATTATAAAGTGAGGCAGGTCTTCTCTTTCATTCATTTGTTATAATTTTAATCATCCTCAGTTCTCTATTTCCATCAACTCAAACATTCAAATTCAAGATCCCGTGGGACGAAGATCATAATATGCTGTTCGAACAGCTTCGTGACCTCATGCCCATACACTGAGAAAAAGATTGTGTGGAAACCATTTTAGCACCAGAATTGAGTTGAAAATAACACAAATGGGTGTTAGAATAAACAAAACTTTGTGGTGATATATGAAGTTTAACACAAAACTATTTGAGCGAATCAAACGTCAGCCAATGTGATGTATATTTCGTCTCCTTTGTTTGAAGTTACATGTTCGTCTCCGTATATTTGTTTTGACTTTGGAGATCCCCGATGTAGTATCCTCTCGTAACTTCGAAGAGTTTGTCCTCCATCCTTTTATCCGCATGAACTAGGCCTTCCTCAAAATATACTGAGATACCACGAAGGTGGTGTACCACACACGAACGCCGTCCGTTCAGTGGCTCTCTTTTTAAAAGGACGTTTCGAGAAATAGCTGTTATGCTCACATCTACATGCAGGGCTGGCAATCTTAATAAATTAATATTCTATCAATGCTTTCCAATCTCTTATGCCGCTATATAGAACCTTACTTATTTCAGTTGAACTTGCTCCGAGAGCCTTTGAATTAACAGCCTTATAACATCACGGCCGTATTTGGACTAATCCTCTTACCCAAAGACCACATATCTATCTCGGATTATGTCGACACAATGACTGGACAGCGGCAAAATCAAAATGTATCCCGAATGAGTTCTTCTGATTCGGCTGAGCCAATCAAAATTACTCCACCATTAATGTCTGCTTCAAAGCACTATGAATAATTCTCAGGACTGTGGTTGTCGCTCGAGTTACTGCAAGCCGGTTAGATCCCACAAGCCAAATATCCAAATGGTGGAGCAAATGGGATTTAATGTTAATTAGATTGGCAGAGCTGGTTACCTGCATTATGGGGGGTGTGCATGCTGTACTTTCCACAAGCGAATTCGGGTTTGTTCATAAAGTGTTTCAAACCACGAGTTTGTTTGAGGAAAGAACATCACAAAGACGAGATCAAAAGTAAAACTTTTGCATTTGTATCTAAGTTGTGTCCATGTTCTATTTACAACAGTCATAGCTATCCGGATGCAAAGAAATCGAGAAGAACGAATATACAAATAAAAATGGTATGATTTGCGATTTTCATCTTATATCCTAGCTGCGACCAAAGATGAAAGCAGAATCTAATATCGGCATACCAGTCAGAAGAATGTTATCGGCTTTACGAAAGCTTACCATGCCAAATCATCATGAATATACAAATATAACCATTTGTGTCCATTTTAATTAGTCGTCTACTTTGGAGCCCGTCAAAAATCAATTGTTATCTGCAGAAATTTACTTTCTGTGCAGTGAGTAAAAAATTGACCTTCACAGACTGACCATCATTACTCCGTGATATTGATAATATATAACGCTTGAAATAAATTTGAAATTTTCTGCATATGAACTATGTACTATAGTTTGATGCACCGGGGTTCATTACATAGAAAGACGTCATATTGTATTCGTGTTCCAGTTTGATTCCAAAGATTGATACCCTATAAAGTAATAACAGGTGGCTCCTGGGTGTGTCGTTTATATCCCTTGTGCAGTGAAATTGCGGAATGATAAACCGTACACATGTCTATGACCGTACACCACATCTTTGACCTTTGTGTCCGTGAAAACGAACACAGTAGGGTATCTCCCTATGTAATTAAGCCCTGGTACATGAAACTACAGCAGTGGAGTTTTATTTATGGAGACAATTACAAAGTTATTTCAGGCGTGAAACATCACCAATATCAGAGAGTAATGGTAGTCATTTTGTAGAGTTCGGTTTGATACGCTGCAAAAAAAAACGGGTAACTTTTGCAGAGTTAGCTACGGTATTGATTTTCGAGACGCTCCAAAGTAGACGACTAATTAAAATGGACAAACTTTAACACACAGTTTTACTCATTATTTGGCAATCTAAACTATACACAGTTAAATAATAAATTTTACATAAAATCCAACTGACGAAACGCGAAGTAAACAAGAGCTGTACAAGTAATGAGTAACTGACCACAGCGTGCTGAAATTATATGTGTCATATTGACCTACAATAAAACAATCATTTCCTAGCAGAAGTAGCAATAGTATGGAAAGGTGACATGGAAATATCATCTAAGTTTCGAACTAACTATATAGGTTTATTGTAATGATTATGCACATGTATAATGAGAAAACGACACTAAGGTATAAAACGTTAAGGAAAACTCCAACGATCAAGTTCAATATCAAGAGAAGAAAGTACCGAATATTTGGATTGAAATTCCGCAAGTAAATACTACAAACGGTCGAGAGATAAAATATAGTCCAAAGAAATATGGAAATCACATATATATTTTTTCGTTCAAGTTTTGTTTTCCATATTGTTTTTTATTTTTTCGAAATATTCAAAAGTTCAAAATGACGTTTCCTCGTCCACAGAGTTGAGTGGACCGACCTGTAGAGCGCACTCGGGTGCATCATCTGGAGGCATTCTGGAGCTGCGCTCGCCCACTTTTCGGTCGCAATACGGTGCCCCTCCCCGGAGTTTAGCTGCAATCTTCCTCGCGCGCTTATCTAAAGCTGCATATGGTGCATATTATAGACCCAGACATACATGAATGGGCATATTGTAGACCTAATTGTAATGGCATTCATCTGCAATATGTGAAGGAATTGCTTTTATGACAAAATATATAATCCATGTATGTATTAGCAGTGTACAATTGTGTGCTGTCCTAAGTGTTTTATGGGGTGGATGGAGGGTGTCTGGTTCCATGCTGCTTCAAAAATTTCTTCTTTGAAGTAGCAAGAATGCAACTTGTCTGTATGGCAAGCCAAAGTGCTTTTTATTCCGAATTTCCGATATTGGAAATTCTATTTCCGATATCAGAAATTGAATTCCCGATATGGGAAATTCTAATTTCCGATATCGGAAATTGCAATTCCCGATATCAGAAATAGAATTTCCGATATCGGGAATTAGAATTTCTCATATCGGAAATTCAGTGACAATTTCCGATATCGGAAATGAAAGCCCTGGAAGCTTTACTGAACCTAGAATTGCAATTTCCGATATCGGAAATTCAGTGACAATTTCCGATATCGGAAATATCAGGAATTGAATTTCCGATATCGGAAATTGTCTCCTAATTTCCGATATCGGAAATTGTAATTCTCGATTTCCGATATCGAAAATTCTAATTCCTGATATCGGGAATTGCAATTTCCGATATCGGAAATTGAATTTCCGATATCGAGAATTCAATTTCCGATATCAAAAAATGAAGGACATGAATTTCCGATATCGGAAATTGTAATTCTCGATTTCCGATATCGAAAATTCTAATTCCTGATATCGGGAATTGCAATTTCCGATATCGGAAATTGAATTTCCGATATCGGGAATTGCAATTCCCTATATCGGAAATTGAATTTCCGATATCGAGAATTCAATTTCCGATATCGGAAAATGAAGGACATGAATTTCCGATATCGGAAATTTCAATTCCGATATCGGAAATTCTGGAATAAAAAGCACTTTGGCTTGCCATATGTCTGGGTGGTGCTTACATGGTTCGTGGCTATATGACTGAAACAATGTTGAAAGTTATGTTGAATCCTATGCACTCGCTCACTCACTTGTGTCAAAATATATTGTATATAAGCTTAGTCTTCCAGAAGAATTGAGTAGTATATACTGGTAAATTTTGGGACATGAATTTGTTTGAAACATGTGAACTAACACACAGGGGCTTATTACCGTTGTTAATTGGTTAATTAGGTTGATTACACAAGGTGATTTATTCCCTGTAATCAACCACTGTAATCAACCTAATTAACCAATTAATAACGGTAATGAGGCCCTGTGGACTAACATGTAAATATGCATGATACAAGCGAAATGCAAGTGAGGGTTTAATGCAAGCGCTCTGTGCTGAATCGATCGTTTCACATTTGGATGTCCCTTCTTGCACACGCTGATACCATCTTATCGGTACCCAAAATTGTGAAACCACAGAAATACGAAATGGCACACTTCAACAAAATTCAAGTCACTGCTTTAACTATAAAACTCTGCCATAGCACTGGCAGGTGCATTCAGACAGCAGTTCACATCAGTTTTTTTTCACCCATTCTTTCCTATCTATTTAACATGGGTTTGTTAACATGTAAGCTTATCACTTATCCTATTGTTCCAAGAAAGGACCATTATGCTTACATTTATGATAATTCTGGCAACTTCAGGTCAAAGATAGACCAGTTGTCATTATTAATATATTTCCTATGGGCACATGTGAAAGGGAAGACAGTGGATGTATCAACTGCTGTACATGTAAACTGCTCTCTCAATGTGATTGCCAGTGATATTGGTGCAGCATTCTCGGTATATTGTTAAAGGAATAATTTGAATTTTGTGCAAGTGGGGTATTAGAGCTGACAAATATCCCAGTTTAACCAAATCTGTCATAATTTTGTTTCTTTCGAAGACATATTTTCACAAATTATTGTCAATCAGTTTTTAGCTGAAACGACTGTAAGTGTATAAGATCCATAAGACTTTCGACATTCGATTTATTTTCAATGAGCGCAATTAGTCTTCATCGATACCCAAATTAAAGAGCTGTGTCAGCTGTGGACATCTGTTCTAAATATTTAGAACAAATTTTATTTAACAATGTAATGAAAAGTTATGTGCTTATGAATAACAGTTTCATACATATGGGAAACAGTCCTGCCAGCATAGCTTAAACTGTGTTTCTCTTTAAGAGAGGTGGAATATCATGCCACATCACTTATGAATGAAAGGTCACTTCCAGTAAAGGGGTTGCCATTGCAATGTAGAGAGGTTACTTCCAGCTGAGTGACTGGCGGAGAAAACGTAAATCTTGGAATTTCATGAAAAAAAATGCGAAAAACACTCAGTCACGTGGATAGAACTGGGCTAACCCTGAGTCAAATGGGTCATGAAGGGTCTCAACTTGAAGCGCGCTTCAATGTCGGTCAGTTGACAGGGGGAATCAAAGACTATGAATTCCCCCCCCCTTAAAACAGACTTTGCAGGGTGTACACAATCTGGAAAATGGACTTAACATGAATCCATGAGTATTTTTTTCTTGTGGCGCAAATTATAGTGTGTGGATATTTGTTCGGTTGAATTTCACAGGAAAGTGACGGAGTTCATCACCATGAAGCATTGAAGTAGTATATAGCGGTGATTTCGAGCAACATTTTTGGGGCACCGGGAAAATTCGCCATCTGTTGGTCTATGTTAAATCGCAATCGGGAACCCTCAAATTACGGTCGATAGGGGGCGCGGCCACCAGCTCAAGGATCCAATCAGATCACCAAAAAACCCTGTCTTGTGTGTTTTATTCATAATGCATCAATGCCCAATGTGGAGATTCAGTCAAACTGAAATCATTGGTGTAGGATGGGGCCAAAATGTAACCCATCAATGTTAGAATGCAAGCGCACTATAGTAAAATAGAGAGCCAATGAAATCAGCTCACAGACCAAGTACGTGTTTTGGTCTAGGTTTGGAGCGGGCAATTCATTGAGGTGCGTGTGAAGGAAGACGGTGAGTGAAGACTCGTGAAGTCTTCTCTCACTCGACTAAAAAGATCATCTGAAATAACTACTCGATAAAAAGAATCTCTTAAAATCTATACAGTCAATAAGAATGGGTTCCACTGTGAGATCTCCGTGGTAGTCAAAATCTCACTGAACCGCGCCAGGTCCATTTCGATATTTTGTGTATTCTTAATTGAGCTAAGATAAATTCATGAGTTCACAGAAAATGTTTCATTAGACACCAATTTTACACAAAATCGGTGTCCCAAAACGACGATTGAAATCTGACGATAAACACAATGTTCAGTGAAATACAACGTTCTGGTCTATACTCAAAACGCACTGCCACTGAAAAATTGACATATTTCATATTCTGCATTGTTTGGTTAATAATTGTCATATGTCCAGTTCACCCGAGGCGGGCCGACAGGCTAGTTAGAACCGCGTGGATATACACCATGCACATTTGCATTCAATCGCCACAGTCAACCCTATTGGGGTTAGAAAAAGCAGTTTTCTATATTATAAATTTACAAACAAACAAACTAACATCAGATATTAGAAAAATAGACTCGATCTAATATATGGAGATTTTGCATACTGAAAGGGTATCATCTAAAGGAGGAGTTTGGCGTGTGGACTGCACATGCGTAGTCTAGACAGGGATATTCCTGCGTTTGCACTACTTCTGCATTGTTTTGTTAATAATTGTCATAGCACTGTACGACTATCACTGACTGATAGAACATAGCCAGATGTCCAGTTCACCCGAGGCGGGCCGACAGGCTAGTTAGAGCCGTGTGGATATACACCATGCATATTTGCATTCAATCGCCACAGTCAACCCTATTGGGCTTAGAAAAAGCGGGTTTCTATATTATAAATTTACCAATAAACTAACATCAGATATTAGAAAAATAGACTCGATCTAAAATATGGAGATTTTTGCATACTAAAAGGGTATCATCTAAAGGAGGAGTTTGGCGAGTGGACTGCACATGCGTAGTCTAGACAGTGATATTCGTGCGTTTGCACTACCCAATAAGGGCGGAGGTTTATATTGAAGCTCCTGGTGTGACGTCAAACAATCCTTATTTACAACCAACATTTCTTTTTCCACATTCCGTCCTCCGCAAATCCTCACGCTTTACGCTTTGTATACTACTGACGCATTGGGCGTGCAGGTCCTCTGTCGGCTTCACCAGAATAACTTTTCTTCCCATTCTTCAACGTGGAATGTCCTAACGATATACGACATGCTTTCAAAAGTTGACAAAATATGCTTTAGGCTCAATTCTTTGAACGATAAATCTTGCATATTTTGTTAAATTTATACCTGATACCAGAGACTGTGATTGTGCGGTCTCTGGTTTAAAATTTAATGCACCCGAAATTCTCTTATCGGGATATTTCAGGAATATCACTGTCTAGACAGTCTCTTGTAGGAGCTACTGCATTCTATTGTTCCACTTCATCATGGCTGATATAAAGATACAGATATCTGGGCATTGTTGGAAGTTGGAGACTTTGCACATTCGGATTTAATTGCTTTTGGCCACCATAGATAAGCTTGCAGAACTTGTTTCACCATGCCGATAAGCCGGGTCTTCATCTTAGCTTATCCGACAGACGAATGATAAAACGGAAGTTTATCTTTTAGAGATCTTGGGAAGACGGTTATATTAGGGATTAATGTCTGTAAAAGTCGCCTGTTGTCTGCAGGCCCGACCTGTCTGTCAATCAGAATTCTAATCATATTACGCTTATCAGGCTAACATAATGATCAACCAATCACAACGTGCATATGTTTCGCCAAGACAAAAGTGCTGCATGCGTTATAACCAAGCATACAGTGTACAGCTAGAATCAGTTCACTAAATTTGCTTGTGGGAGAAGTACACGCAAGAAATAATACTCGCGTTTTGACATGTTGGAGTGAGGAAACGGCATGCTGTTGGATCGAACGTAACTATCGTGCACCTATATGTATCTTGTGTAAATTTCAGCAAGGAGAAGTTAAACATGTGTATTCAATTTCTTCGCTACCCAGAGTGTGGGGTACTCGGATATGGATAGTAAATTAAGGCCGCATTTGTGACAAATTTGAGACAGGACAGTATGAAGTTTTACTTCTGTTTCATTTTTCTGTAAATTATATTACATTGAATTGTGTAATATTTCTACGTGTATTACCGGTGAATCACGTACATGTAGCTTATTTTATACGTTGTATTGGGAAGAGTTACGATGTCCTCTATATTACATGTATTCCTCGTTTCCATCTTATGCTACAGGGTGACCCCTGATTCCTGAAACGACGAAGTGGAAATCGCCAAGAAGTAGAGCTTTCTAACCAATCCATTGTAGTTGGCATTGTATGAAATAAGCAAAGAAACCCCACACAGTTTCCCTTGCACTTGTCGTGTTACGCCACGTATTACACACTCATATTATCCACGAGAGCGTGTTGAATGATCAAAATAAAATTTATATACCCTACACACAATAAAACCATATCACATTTTCATATTTGCATTAATTTCCAAAATGAAATATTACTATTGACAACATTTAAAGGATATTAAACTGTTGGTAAATGAAAGTATTTCCAATATATTTACAGCGCAGTCATTCCTTAACATTTGCATATATTTGCAGTATTTACCAAACTGGTTGCAAAAGTTCAGTTCTGCCATATATTTGCTGATCATATAAAACGGAATGGCATGCCCGTATAACCATCAGTGAAAGGGATAAACTGAATATTTGCTCTCATCGAAATATGCATATATTTACCAGAGGGGGAAATAACTTATAATGCTTCATTTGGTTTTCTTTACAGTCTAGATAAAATTAGATGAAATCTTAATATTTGCCGTGTATCAGAATTACCATTTCATGATGTCAAATCTTAATATTTGCCATATAAAGGTATTACCTTCTTATGACGTTAAAAAGCATAATGAACGAGTATGAGACGTACCTCTTGGGGGAAGCCGGTTGATGGAACTTCGACACTGCATTTCAGTGATAGGTTAAATTTAAATAAATATTCATATATACAAACACTTTGTCATACCTCTCGAATGTATTCAAAGAGTTTTATTTGATTAAATTTAAGGCAGTCTTGCCATAATTGGTTATTTTATATTTCCTGCTGTATGGAATATAATTTGATACTAAATATTCCATACCTGTGACCATACTATTTTGGGTATATGAAATATAGGATGCCATATCTACAATATATATCCCGTAAATGTATTTGTCATCTTGGCCTCTCCAAGCTGCAATGTACGGGTCATACGCTATGAAATACAAACATCCGCACTAGAGGGCATCTATGTAAAGAAGTGCAAACAGTTGCCTCCCCATTAATAAGCAATACATTCCCCAGTACGTGAAATCCGCCTTTTTGTGTAGTGAGTGGAAATGGAATGAAGAGAAAGTATTTGCTATGATGCAAATGTGACTGACAATAAACACACAACAATGAGAAACCCTCAACAGTCAGATTAACTGTTGACTCAGTTAATCAGATTTTATTTGTCTCATTAAAGTTACAAATGCAAAAGGCATTTTGGAAATTCTTTGTGTGTGGAACAAACATCTGAGTTTTTACAGGTGATATAATTAGTATTAATTTTATGTGGTTTTAGACTGATATAAAGTGAATTAATGCATAAATGATTTGAAGCATTGAAGATTTGAACTGAGGTCGCGATTTTGAAAAAAAGCATGTAATTGTATCTATGTGAATTTCCTTTCTTCCATTTACATTTTATTGTATCTTGAAAGTTCATTTGCTCATAATTACCAGCTGTGTTAAATGAACCTCGTCATATTTGGCATTGACTATTTGGCCCTAGTACTGACAAATCAGTCATTTTTTGCCTATATTTGCTCCAAAAGGTCTCAATTTTGTCGCAGAAATGGCATAACAATACAAGAGATGTTACCCAGCATTATCAGTATGATATTTATTTCAACCACATTTAGCAAGAAAAAAAATAATTTTAATAATTAAAAAAATTATTAAAATTAATTAAAATTTTTATTTTATTTTATTAATAATTTAATAACATAAATTTGAAACAACCCTAATATTTGAACTTAGTTCAGAAGTCATCATGGAAAAAATTGGGCTGATCCAGTAAAAACTGTAGCCACAGTGACGATTTAAAGTTCTCTGGTCAAATGTGAAAATGTCGTGTGACAGGCATCAGTGCACAATTAATTCTGTTACTTGTTATGTATTAGCGTTAAAAATCGGCAAAACTCCACAAAATTCACAATGCATAAATCCACCTGGCATGTCAATATTTACCTTGTGGGACATTACCAGTGGAACTCTTGACAGATGTTGACCATGGAAATTTCAAATTACCGCCACTGACAGCTGATTGGTGCTACAGAATGTCATTCGATTTGTAAACAGGGAGCCTTCTCACCCTTCACTGATCATGTCTTCATCCACCATGCTTTTTCAAAGTGGCCCAAATCAACACCAGGAAGTACAGTTTGAAGACTCATCTGCAAGTTGAAATATCAAATGTATCAGAAATGCTGAAAAATCGCAGCTCATAAAATCCATAAAGATCTGCTCTCAAATTTCTAAACAATGTAGATCGTGGGCACCGACCCGGAAGTGATTAATTGTGTACTGATGCCTGTCAGGAATGGAACCATTGTTAAAATAAGGAATGCTCTCATCTGAACAAACCATACCCATCCCCAAACATTCTTGAGAAGGCACAGATAAAACTATGCACAGATAGAGATTTTACAGCCTATATACCAAGGGTACCCCCTTTATAATTTCCCCTCAGTTTGCCACATATGACTTAAGACTGAGGTACAAGTAAAAAGTACAATATCTCACTAACCTGTACATATTTTTCCATCTGGTAAAAAGCACCAAGTCGACAATCCTTCTGCCTATAAAAACAAGTATAAAGCATTAACTAGATATGTTAAACACTATTTTTAATTATTTTTTTATTATTTTAATTCATTTTTTTATGAAATTATTCAAATTAAAGTTTAAAAATAAAGAAAACTTAAATTCAAAATGTGTCAAAACATAATTTGTTTTCAACCTGCTCATTTAGGCTACATTTGGTAAAAATTTCCTTCATGGCAGTGGTTAACTTCTCCATGTAATCAGTGGGTCATCTCAGTAATCTATCAAATGGGATTTAAATTTGATGTTGA
>JAVTVY010041308.1:0-18655 GCA_036873755.1 Hanleya hanleyi
AATTGGGACACAATTTTTTTTGGGGACAAATGCCAAGAAAAAGTTGATGATGGACTCCCAGTTTGAGACAGTCACTGATAATCAACATCCAGATCTGGAATTGAACATGGGGAAAACACAGATGTAGTTCTGCTCTCCATCCATCCCTGTAGCGGTGGACCAGGCACATGCCCCTGTGCTCCTCAGTTTTATTCCTGGTTTATCATATAGACAATTTTCTAACCACCGGTTCCATTTCGATACATGCTGTATGTAATAATTTAATAATACATTTTTGCATTTCAGGATTTTGGTGATTCAGATGATGGTCCTGAGACCGCATCAAAGAGGATACCAAAGTTTAATTTCTTTGATGAATCTGTAAGTTCTATTTGTATGGTTATTGCCTAATTTATGTTGTTACTTTCTCGGGATTCTTGTAGCCTTGAAGGAATACTCCAGATGTAGTTAATATTTCTTGTCCTGGCTGTATCTTCCTTATTCATTGACGAAGAAGTCTTAAATATTCTAAGTTTATAATACTTAGTAACATGTTGGTGTGCTCTGTCAGGATTGTTACTGGTCTCTATGATTTTCTCCAGATTTATGGCCCTTTATTATCAATATAAATGTATGCTACATTGGATCAACCTTTCCACATTGCATGCTTCGTTTCACAGGCTCACTCCACTAATCACCAATAGAGGAAGTCAATCTTTACAACATGGCTGTGCTTGCCCCATATAAACGGGGGAAATAATCTCAAGATCAGTGTACTTAACGCTAGGTCAACAGAGGTATAATGCATTATTGAAAAGTAATCTGAACTTCCCACATCGCTTGTGCTATATATATAATGTCATTTCCGGCAGTGTGCTGCTCGGGCAGGAATCCTGTTCGAAAATCTGACTGGTGGCTGGTTTATAACTATACCTCAAATACCCCAGAGAGGTGGTTGTAGGACATTCTTGTCCAGATTTTAACTCCCTGACTAATTGGTGAAGAAGTATGATAATTACCTGGTGAATGATAACTATTATGTAGATGTGCACTGTCATGTTTGGTGGGGTGGGGGGATACATCAAATTCATTATAATAAATAATTTTCAGCATTTAAAAATGTTTATTGCAGAATTATAATACATTCACTTTGATTGCCACGGTTACTGTTGTCTGTTTATACGACTATCACTATTAGTGGCCTTTCGCTTGATTTTTTTCTCTGCACACGGGTTGGGTTTTATCCACATGATAAATATCAGATAAATGACGAGTATGATAATTTATTTCTCACATCACAATATCTTAGCATATAACAGTCAAAACCGTAGAGTCGAAAGATCGCAGATCTTTTAAGATGTGATACAGCTTTAGATCATAGGTGTATCATATTGCTTTTGGTCCAAGTAGTGTGGGAAAAGCCACAATCAGGATTTAGGTCATTAAAAATATGCAAAACATGTGACTGAATCCCCAAAGTAGTAGCAGTATCAACAGACATAATACAAACACATTGTTTATTATCAACAGATGTAATACAAGAACACGTTTTATTTTCAACAGACATAATACAAACACGTCGTTTATTATCAACCATTTGTCAATAGAAACACAATTGATTTTTCAGGTAACTGATGATGCCCTTGATTTGGTACGTAACTGGAAGGCTCAAAGTGTAGATGATGAAGATGATGATATCATTAATTGGGATGGAACTCCAACTGCAGCAATCAGTACGATAAAAAAATTTGATACTTTGTTCACACTCACAGTACAAACATGACAAAGGAAAATCTTCATCTGATCCATATTAACTGTATCTATTGTGGCTGAATCCATACCATTCTCTCCTTAGATTCAGTTTGAAGGTTTGATGGAATAAAATTCGGGGGGTGGCGGGGAACACACATGATTTTGGAATACTTTTACATTGAAATACCATCAGTGATTAGGCCATTTCACTTATATTCACAGGAATGTCTACATGAATTGCTATCTCAAAGACTAAAATCCTTTTTCCCAAACTCGGTAAATTTGTTGCAAATTAGGTACCGGTAGAGATTCAAAATTCAGTCCTGCACTACTTTTTCGCTTTGAAACCCAGGAAGATATGAATTTCACCTGTTTTCAAAAAGTGCTGGAGTGATGTCTCATGACGTGTCTATCTAAATTGTGACCTTGAAATATAATGTCACAAAACCATGATATTCAGAACTCTGTGACATATTAGCATCAATGTCCTACTTGAGTTCGCCACAACTTGTGCAAATGGTTAATATTTTGAATACTGCCGAGCTATCCTAAAGAGAATTTGAAAAGCAAGTAATTTGTGTGGCACACTTGTGACAGTGCCTATTAAAGGTCCAACCAAATGGCCCTCACACCTCATACTTGATGATAAATTGTTGTAAGATGGTATATTTCATGTTTTATATCATTCGTTGTTTCACATCATCCCCAGTCATGGCTTGTCTATCAAATCCATGCCATGACGGATATCGATTCTGATT
The DNA here is from genome assembly GCA_036873755.1 of Hanleya hanleyi. Classification (NCBI taxonomy): domain Eukaryota; kingdom Metazoa; phylum Mollusca; class Polyplacophora; order Lepidopleurida; family Hanleyidae; genus Hanleya; species Hanleya hanleyi. Next base: position 2,490 of record JAVTVY010041308.1, read on the forward strand.
TGTTCGATTCGGAAACATTGCGGAGCACATCCCTTATCTGATGATCTGTCCGAATATGCCCGTATTTGAGTGGATTAGATGCCAGGGAATGTGTTGTATATTTCACCCCCTCTGCTAGTTTTGAATTCACGTGTTTCTTATCTGTCCTTGTTTTGATTTGAGAGACACGCCCATGTGGTTTCACTCTGGAACTTCAAAGATTTGTCCCCCAGCTTTTCTCCGTAGGAACTCGGTCTTCATTGAAATATACCGAGATCCCATGAACGTTCCACATTGCCCCAAAATGCGATCCATTCGTTAGCTGTTTATATTTCAAACCGACTGTTCGAGTAATAGCTGTAGAGCCTAGTTCTGTCTGCAGGGCAGGTACTTGGTAAACACATGTGCATTACAGACTCACGAGTCAATTCGATACAACATGATCATAATCAGACTGACGTCACTGGTCAGAGATTATGGCTGCAGTGCATTGTTCACCACATCTGTTTTATTGTGCTATAAAAACGTCATATTTCGTAGAAATAATATCAAGTTGTTTTTTATGCAGCTTCTTTGTTTGTTTCCATGCAAAGTGTGCAGGGGGTATTTGGTAGAACCTTTCGTGTTTTGACCCCGGTATTCGGTGTCAAAACTCCCGTAAAAACTCAATTTTGCCACCAAAAAACTGAAGTCCGAGTGTTTTAGAAGGGAAATACTGAAATTTTGGAAAAAAAACTGAAGTCTCCAAAGGCCAATACTTCGTAATTTCGTAATTTATAATCGAAAGATATTGCGGGCAAACAAGCAGGAAATGATTCATACCAGAATAAATAGGTCGGCATCTTCGGTCATTTCCGTGACCTAATTATTTATGTCCGTTTCCCGAACTGTTATCGGGGTCATGCCGTCGGTAACCGTAAAACCTGTATTCATACTGAATGTATGTGGAGGTTTCCGAATGGCATTGTGTGGCGAAAAAAAAAAAATTGCTGGGAAAGTTTGACATGTGGGAATGACAAGCCCCCAAAGACGTCTAACTCTCCTTGGAATGGACAGGTAAATATCTGACCATCGCTGAATAGTATTTATGATAAAGGAGACGATGTAATCTTCGCATAGGGCATTTGTTTTCACTCAAAGTTGAACGATCTTGTCGTGTTGTTGTTGTAAAGAAACTGGCATGTCATTCGCATGTACGCATTGTACGATGTTGAAACTGAAACCAAAGTTTGATTGTACCGTAGTTAATAAAGTTTGAATGGATAATTCAAAGACAGCGAATTGATTTAGCCACAATATCAACCTCACTATATCGTTCTTTGATTTAGAGATACATAAAGAAGAGTTGAAATTTTTTTATACTGACAAAACTTTTTTGAGATGGTGCAAACATGGAGGTAAAATCGGATCCATGGTGCAAACATTGAAACAAACCAAAACAACTGAAGTTGATTTTTAAAATTACTAGACTAGGCACCCATTTTCTGGCATTGAATTTAACTGATCTGTCTATTATCCTGAAACAAGTGTCCCACATTAGGGCAGCACAGAAACATTTCAAATGCCTGCCCCATCAACAAAAGTCTGGTGTACTGCATTTACATGATTTAGGTCAAACGTTATGGGCAAATCCATTCTTTCAATAAGGGTGGTCAAGTCAAACTGTTTGGCACTAATTTGCAGCCTTCAATAACCAAACATGGTAAACTTATGTATCCGTCTAGAGTCTGCACGATCCTATCGAAAATGAGCCAGCTGCCTTCACGCAATAGTTTACAAAATTGTGCGCCTTTTCAAACAGAAAATTCTCTAATTCATTTCATTTTTATGAGTTTATGGTCACCATGGACTAGCTGCAGTTATGACGATTGCTTGTCTTCAATCCTGTAATTTTTTTTGCATTGTCTTTTCATCTCTCTTTTTTTTAATTTCTCTTTTGAATCTAACCCTGGAGTTGTACTTGACTTAATTTTAGTCCGAATATTTGCCAAATTTCACATCAAATCTTTTGAAAAAAGTTGACATTCCCACACAAAAATTATAATGTAAAATGTTGAAAGGGAAGTCTGGTCCAGATCCAAGTGGTTTTTAATTAGCGTAGCTGAAACGTTTCAAAACTTGCATGCTTAAATTGGACATCATTTGCAAGCCAGGAACTGATACATCGTTTTCATTCAAAATTACCAAGTTTGTAATTTTAAAAATTAATTTGAATTTCCTTGTCTTGTCTTGTTGACATCCACAATGTGACATAATGTGCTGAAAATAGATGGTATCTTAGACCTTGGTAAATTAAGAACATAAAACTGTTAAATGATCTGTTTGTTGCTTTATTTTCACAATTCAAATATATAGCGTATTGACAGGCTCCATTGATGGTCGTATGAAAATGTGTTATATACGTACATTACTTATGGCGGTTGCAAAATTAGAAATAAACTCAATAGAAGTCTGTCGGCCGGCGACAAAAACGTAAAAATACTCAATTCAGGTGAAAAAAATATTGAATTTTCAGTATCCGGTGGCAAAAATTTGGACTTCCATGAAACCCTGACTATCATCCTCATCTTCTGGTAGGCTTCCAGTTACCCCTGAAACCGGCAATAATATGACCCACAGTAGATCACAGAGCCTTACCATTGGTCAGTACCCACTAAAAAGCCAGCCAATGAGAAGACTCATGGGTTGGACTGTCTGCATGAAACTAGGATTTTAGCGATATCTCTCGCAAAGTTTGCCTGGAGATGTCATGTGACTTACCACATGTACTTGTATGTGACTCACATGTTGGTTTGGACTAGTTTGACTGTAAATATAAAGGGAATAGAATTTGTTGAATTTTATTCCACTATATTGTGAATGTACATGTGGGTAAATAGCCCTTTTTAAAATTTTATTTCAGGAAAAGGTCCTCATTTTGAATCCCACCAAACCTCATCATTTACAGTAAAATCAAAATTCAGCTCCAGTGATCCCAGCATTGAAGAAGGTATTTTCAATTTTTATTCAGAAGTATGGTGTGATTTATGTGGGTATCCAGTTTAGCACATTGTTTTGAAACAATGATTAAGTTTAACCTTATTAACCTTGTAGTAAGCAGGTTGCATCATTCATACATTTGGGATATGAGGAAAACATTTGTGTCTACATTATTTCATTTTTATATGCCAGCTCTAAAGGCAGACATTTTATGTGATGGTGATTTCTGTCTATCAGTCCATCTGTCCGTTCATCCATTCGTGTCCAGTCTATATCTGGGACAGTTTTCTATATACAGTGCCAATTGTTTTGTGAATGGATACCCTAGGGGCGTGATATGACTGAAATATAGTTGAAAGCGACATTAAATCATATTCACTCATCCTAGGGGCGGACCATGTGTCGCATACCAAAATGGAAGTCAAGGTCAAAGGCCTAAAAATGATAAAATTATTAAATCAATCATTTCCGGTCTATATTTATGACAGTTTTCTACCACAGTTAAATTTTTGTGAGTGAATACACCAGGTGGAGACGATGTGCTGTGTACCAAAATTGAGGTTGAGATCTAAGGTCACTGTGGCCTAAAAATCAGAAAATCATTGAAAACTGATTATGTTTTGTGGGTGGATTTATATGACCGAAAAGATGTGCCGCATAGCCAGAATTGAGGTCAAGGTCAAAGGTCACTGTTACCCCAAAATCAAGAAATCGTTAAAAATCACTTTTTTGTGTGTCGGTAGATACATTAAGGGGAGACGATGTGTCTTGTACCCAAATTTAGGTCAAGGTCAAAGTCACTGTCACTCCAAAATTAGATAATCATTAAAAATCGAATTATTTTGTAGAGACGATGTCTTGTGAGGGCGTATATTGAAGCCAATTTGGCTCCTGTTTTCATTTTTGATGGATATTCAAATGGATGCTGGTACATCTCATTTACGTGTATGTTTTGGAGTATTGGATAATCAGATACCCACTCAAAATACAGGTGTGGATGCTTGCATTCAGCAGTCTGCCATCGCATATAGACTAATGCATTTATTCCTTATCGAAGAAGCCCTCTAGCTTAGGGCAGCATGGTTTGTATCATACCATGTTTGTCTGGCACAGGAGCTGACTTGAAGTCATTAGGCTCTCTGACGATTCATTGAGATCACCAGTGTCTGTAAAGCCTAATTTTCAAAATTCAATTTTTTTTGTAGTTTTGGTTAGGTTTTTGTTAGGGTTAGGGGTTTGCTAGGGTATGTTTGGTTAGGTCATCGTCTTCGTACATGTTTACCACACATTTGTGTACCATTTGTGATATTTGATATGGCTATGGCAAGAACACCAACAGCCACTGTGTTTATTATGAGTCGTTGAATCATTAATACTACCTTGATGACTGAAGGGAGAAACCTAAGAGTACCAACAATTTCTTCCAACTTAATGTCTTTCCAGCTTTTCTCATTATCTACTGATTTTAATTTCATTTGACAGTGGTGTCTGTCAGCGCCCCCAGAAAACTGGTTTCTTCAGGGGACGTATCCAAACTTGAAGCAGAAGTTGCATTTTTGCGTAGGTCTCTGCAGGTTTGTATTATGTTCAATCATCAAATTTGAAAATGTTTTTCTATTTTCGAAGCGGTTGGGACAAGTGATATAGAAAATAAAGTACAAAATTATTTTAGCATCCCAATACAAAAACAGTTGTCTGAGTTACGAAATTACACATAGCAAGGTAATTAGCCTGAATAAAGCAGTGTTTACATCATACAGATGCTAAGTTCAAAGGTTTTCATGGAAATCTTTTCTCGTTTATAATATAAATTGTTGGTTTTTGTCAATCCCATCTGCAGAGTGCTAAGAGAGAGCGATGGGTACAACTTCCATCAACTGACACAATCAAACGTATGGTACAAGGAGAGGTAAAGTATTATCGGTATTGGTCATTCACTTGACGCACTTGTACTGAAGACTATGTTAGTGGACAATATAATAAGCACTAAATTATGTTAGCCACATGTTTCCTCTACTTCACTGCAATTGGGTGGATGATGTCCATATATTCTTTGGAAGGAACAAAACTGCATTAATTTCAAGGTCTATTGAAGTATGGATTCTAAAGTAGATTTTTTTTAAAACTGCAATATTAGGGAACAAATTATCAAGATTTGTGTGCAATTAATTGATTAATGGGCAATATCCACTATAGTTCAAGTTAATTCCTGGACAGTGCATTGCTGTATGACCTCGATGTCTGTGGGCGGTGCACTGACTGGCCGCTTGAGCTCCGGTTCATCATTCCAAGCACTTCCATTTGTCTTCACACCAGAATATATTTTTAATTGATAATAACTGGTATATTGTCAATCTGAGGTTGCCAGGGTTATCATGAATGTAAGCTTGTTGATCCTTTCCAGGAATGGTGAAAATGATCTATTCCATATTATCATATTGACATCAGTTATCAATAGTTCAAAACCTGCTCCATGTTATAAATGTAGAAGAGAGGCATGAGAACAACCTGAAGCTCTCGATGGCCCACGTGCTGTGCACCAGTGTCGCCAACACCGAAGCAAGGCAGCATTGTCCAAGGACACAGTTACCACAGTGATACCTGACTAATGTGACACCAGAGTAAACCAAATACAGACAATTATCATGGTGATGGTCCCCATGTATCAGATGTAACTCGGAGCCCCCAATCCAGCCGTTTCATACTTCAGTGAACATGAAATGCTAGAATCATAACCAGTCTCAGTAAACTCAGATACATGTATAATATCGCGGAATATTATATCTTACACCAGGGCTATATAAATCCTATGCGAATTTCAAACTACATTTGTTAGTCAATCAGGTGGCTAGCAGGGTGAAACAATTTTAAAATGTTCAAAATATCCCTTGTAATTACATGCGGGTGCACATGGTGTAATATAATTAAAAGTTTAGGGAAACAGTAGCGAATAAGGCATGTTGTGGTTACCAAGCACAACCACAACATGCCTTAATTAAACTTCTAAGGGCTTATTCCACCGAAAGTCCGATTTTGTCAGGTGGTAGAAAATATCAAAGACAGATCCATAACAAGTTTTAAATATCTGTGAAAAAGCGCAACCAATGTAAAATTGAAAAGGCATGATTGTCTCATTATGGGATCTCGTAGAGTATAGACAGCAGTTCGCATGAACTGTTCATGGCGTCATCTATAGATGGATATACAATCTTGATTTACCCAGATTGGAATCATGGGTAGTTCTTATATATATATAGCTCTCCCTGTACTCTCTTCATACTTATAACATGGAAAATTTGTTTAACTGGCTAAACTGACAGAAATACTGGAGATAAACTCACATACATGTATTTATGTGCTAATACTTTGATACAAACTTGAGAAAGTTACAACTGGAAATATTTACAAGCAATGGCGAATCTTGGACTTCCCTATAGCACAGGGAGAGCTGTTAGGGGAAAAATGCAGGACTAACACACACATGCATGCCAAATTTTTAGGCACTCTGTAAATTTGTAACCTAAAACATGTGATTTTGTAACCGTTCATGGTTTTGAAACCGTTACGGAGTATTCGATTAACGGTTCTAGCACTACTGTCCACCAGAACTCATTCTCAACCGACAAAATATTGTGGTCCATAGCATGGCGGATCTATGATGTCTAGAGATTATATTCCTCTGCTCAAAGAATGTTCAGAATTTCTCTCCACAGATGCCTGAAGTTTAGTTTTGCCATTTTAATAATTAGAAGAAATAGGGTACCCATGTATAAGTTTTGAAGTTTTTAAACAGGGAAAATTCCCTGTTTCTTGCCATGCTAGGTGAACTGGCTTATGGGTAATTTCAGAGGTGCGATCTATCCAAGCGGTATGGTTTTCATTACAACACCCCTGCGCAAAATGAGAGAATGACTGAAAGTTCCGCGTCACTCTGTTTATTGAATGCGCTATGAAGTAGTTCGACCTAGTTTCGAATAATTTCTCTGAATTAATCTCACGACGAGCCGTTTCTAGGTGCAGATATTGAAGAATATGTCGAATGCGTTTCCTGGACAACACTTCTGCTGATATCTTGAGAGATTTTCTTCGAAAGATTGTGTTTTGTCTGTAAACTGGTCAATATGGCACAGGTCGTAGTCACGGAATATGCCCATTTCATCTTCGGTTCTGATAGCCAATGAAATACACCGAATTTACGAAAAGACGTCATGTTTTAAGATCGGCTGAACCGCACTGCCAAAATTATAGTGCAGTCCCGGTGAGAGAGTTTGAAAAGGAGAGACGAGGAGGCAGTTTCGTTTTCGTTCCATCAGTCGACTGGAGAGTTTTGACACTGTGCGAGTGTGACATTCGGACAGATCGAGGTGTGTAAAACGTTTTATACCCGTCACTGAATTCATTACTTGTTTCCCGGCGCACACGTGTTAATATTATCAAATAAATGAATGTTGCAAGTTTCCGCGCTACTGCGTGACTGAAAGCATGCACATGGCATGACTGAAAGCCGCCGTTTTGTGTGCTAAGTTTGAAAACATTTCTTGCAAGGAAAACTTGATTTATTTCATCAAGCGAAAGCATCCTTTTTACTGCAATTTTCAAATTGACTGATCTTATCGTCCTGCATCATTTGTCATTCAGCAAAAGTAATGTTCTTGATTCTTACCATATCCGTAATGACAGCTCGTTGAACAGGTCAGGGAAAAGGACTAACTGGGATATATATCCCAATTGGGATAAAATATCGCAATTTGAATATTTTTTTCATACTTCCATATGTTCAAGCTGGCCTATTGTGCTAGTAGTTCTTCTGCTCGTTTAAAGACATACAACAGTGGTTATTGATGGGAAGTATACTGCAACAACAGCATCAAAAAGTATTGCACGTGATTGCAATTGCACAGGTGATAATAATGTCGACGAGAAAAGGTCAGCAAAATTATACAATCGTATTGTCAGTTTTGTGAAGTAGATTCTATCTTGTTTTTGGTAGTTTTGATGCCGAAATCCGACATTGCCGTTTAGTATGAAAATCGGTGAAAATATCCCAATTAGGATATATTTCAATATCCAAACTTTGATTTAATATCTTAGGTGGGATATATACCCAATCTTAATAAATTAATATCCTCTCAATGCTCCCCAATCGTATATGTCGCTATGTAGGATCTTACTGATTTCAATTGAATTTTGTGTTCGGAGCGCCCAGCTCATGAATATTTAATAGTCTTATGACATCACAACCGCATTTTAACTACTTTACTTGAGTCGGGCAGGGGGGATATGTTCATGGACTCAAGGTTACGTCAAGGACGAGTCCATAATTCTACCCCGCATTATGGAGCCAACCTGGCGGGTGGGCGGCAACATCAGAAGATTCCCCCACAGCTTGGCGTGTGCTTCGGCTGAGCCAACCAGAAAGCACTTGTCATTACGTTCCCTTCAAAGCACTATGAAAACCTCTCGGGATTGGTCAACACGCGCCTTAATGCAAGCCGGTTAGATCCTAACAGCGACATATCCAAACGGGGAAGCCGTTAGGATTTAATTTTAATTAGATTGGATATATACCCCACTTAGTGTTTTGCTCTGACCTGTTGAAGTTGACAAAATAATTTTCCGTTTGGGCCAGGCAGTGGAGGTAGGCATACGTGTAATCTTGAAGAAGACCAAAAGGCTACTTATATTATTTTCTGGTTGTCAATTGCCACACAAATAAATTATGAATATGAATCAGGTTCAGTGACTTCATTCTTGTACATGTCTACAATAACAATGTCATTGAGCTTTGGCTGCAGGTTGCTGTGTGCATGAATACATAAACCATGAATGAAAGCCGATCTGCTTCCTGGGCAACAATGTTCACTATGATGCGGACACCGACCTCTACAATATTGTAGGGTTACTACCAAAATGTTATCTTGTTTAGTTCAGATAATATACAATTTTTAATCTTCGGTGTTGTGTTCTTTATCGGGGAAAGGTAATTTCATTGGGTTGTCAAACAATTGTGATAACAGTTGAACGCCTCGACAAAATTGTTTTCATCGTCCACTGGTACCACATATGCAACTCTCATTTGCCTAGACTTTCTTTACAGTATTGATGAAGTCTCTTCAATAATTAGAGCTAAGCTTCACAAATTCACATCACGTATGCAACGGGAGACACATCAGAAATATATTGAACAGGATCAATTCCTTCCCTGTTTTTTAGCAGCCTTGGATGCTTTCATTTATACTTATAAGGATACGAACTGTGAAATAATATTTAAGATGGAGTTTTCTAAATCGAATCATAATTTTGTTTTTTAGCCATACACATTTGAGTTGTGTAGAAGCAAAGAACAGAAGCTGGCATTATTAGATGAAGCTGTCAAGATGCATGATGGGAATGCAATCATAGCGGTATGTGTGGAATCTGTCACGGTCAATCTGTTTGAAGACATATAAACCAATGATTGCAGTGTAGGATATTTTATTAGAATTGCAAGGCTGTATTCAGATGGTGTCACATTTGATGTAGTATTTCTGCTTTATTATGGATGGAGTAATAATTTAATGGTGAAATGCAAAAGTTTTCATATTTTTCTCTTCATGTTCTTCTTGGGCTAGTTAATGATGAAATATGAGCGTACCTACTCTGTCATTGAGTTATTAGAGGGATTACCATAATAATCGTTTTTGCTGATATGGAAAAATTATGGAAACTACCAAAATACAAAGATTTTTATAAAATTACACACATAGTATATATATATAGGTTATATATGAAGATATTTTTTGCCTTTTCAACCTTGAATAATGTGGCATTGTTTATAGAAAAGGCTGTTCACTGTTGGAATCGTGAGGAAATGAATAGTCTAGGTTCGAGGCATGAGATACTTTGAATTAATCTAAGATAAAACTTGTAATAATACAATCACGCTATTCAAATTCAATCACTCTAAGTTGGAGGTCCTAATAAATTTGATCAGCCTCTAGAATGATTAACCAGAGGATCAGCATGATTTTGGACCATTTGTTAACTAAATCTTTTAATAAATTTGACCATCTCCTAATTTTATGCTGGGAAGTTCCCCTTCCTGTGATCATTGGTGATTGAAGTAAAGAAGAATTACCATACACTAACTCACTGTCTCTAAGGCAGGCTCAGTTGTTCTAGTACATGTAGTGAGGAAAAAACTTTGACAGAAAAAGCTGTCACTGCTCCACCCCCACAGCAACAATAAGTTTTTTTTTGGCCCAGGCACAGTAGGCCTACTCTAGAAAGATTCAGTTTGGCACTGTGTTGTCACCATGCTGGTATTAGAATGAAATCTCATATGGTAATTCTGTTCAGCATAAACACTTTATTGTCTCTTGATGACCTTTAATTCTTCTTCATTTATTAACAGGCGATACTTTTCTTGAAGAGGACCTTGAAACCTACAATATTCAATTTGGAGTTGTCACGGCGACCTGTAGCTGTCAATCATTACCTGAGTTATCTGAAGGCCCATTTTGATTATAAAGAACTTGAGGACATGTTGGGGTAGGTGGAGCTGATAATTTGAGCAAATCTACTATGATATATTGGGGCTGTCCCAGAAAATGGTACATGGGGTTGAAGAGACCACTTTTTTCACTTCAACCACTCATATACCATTTATTTTATCTCCTTAATGTGAAAGAGCCAATGCACTCATTCCTATTTTACTCAACTGCTCAAAAACAAAACAGATAAGGTGACTGAAGAAAATGTGTGATGTTCTGTCAAGATATTCAAATTTCGACATCGGGCACTGTTTCTAACATCACATCAGGCAACATCACATCAGGCACTGTGTTCAGTAGCATTTTATGATTTGTTTTTGAGCAGTAGACAAAAATAAAAAATCTGAGGGGGTCCCAGAGAAAATTATTTGTCGTAATTGAACCAAATATGCATCATTCAAGTACAGTGTGGATACTCCACTCTATTTTACATGAGGCGACTAACTGTGGCACTCGTAGGGTTTCAGGGTTTAAAAAAGAATAGGACATGTAGGACCGCACCTGTGGTGTCCTGGGAGTGAAAGGAAATAGGATACAAATGTTCGAGATGACTGAAATTTTGTTGAAAGCGATGTTAAATCATATTCACTCACCCACTGTGTTCAACACCACTGGTTGTAAAGCTGTATATCTGAGTTTCGTGTATGGTAAAGCCTCTAAAATTTCAATCACAGGAAGTGAAATTTTCCACCGTAAAATCATGGGGTGATCAATTTTATTAGAACAGGAATTTTATAAAATGGTTTAAAATCATGCAGATAGTCCATCCTGTCTTCTTTATTTCAATCTTCAATTATGTTCAAATTTATTAGAATAGCTGATTGAATTTTGTCTCAAAAATTTTGATAGGGTGATTGAATTATTAAATGGATTACCATAAGAAACATGTCACAAACTTCTCGTATTATGATATTATTAATCAGGTGTTTTCATATTGTACTTGTTACAGGTCCGAGGTCTGCTGTATTGGGCTGAGGCCGAGGGTCAATATGACAGACCTCGGACCTGTAACTCTGCCAATATGAAAATACCTGATTAATGATAATTTTATTAATTAACTTTTCTGAACACTCAGCCTGATATTTTCCATGATTAAATGGTGATATGATAAAAATTGGGGAATTAGATGACCAAACTCCAAAAACAAAGTAGTGATCATGGCAAAAAATAACACTTCCACTTTCAGTCTACAGGCTAGTAACCATGGACTGTCAGATCAGAGCAGATCCATGTCAATTTATATGGTTTGATCTTTTACCAAATATTTGACAAACGATTAGTTGCATTATCGAATATTAAGGGAGTCTTTTGAAATTCTTTGGATTTTATAACGATACCAGATATGTTGTTGTTGTCTGGGTTGGACAAATCTTTATTCAGTCGACATGGCAAATTCGCTGTTTTGTTTTTTTGTCGCTTGAAGTTGGAGAAGCATTGTTTATGAAGGCATCCTTGATTTTACTGATAATTCAACAAACATTTTTATGAAACGTACACAGCTAAAATGTGTTCGAACGAAGCTGGCTTCATCGTGGCACTTGTGAAAAATTCATCCAACTGAAAAAGTGTTAGCCACGAGAAGACAACTCTGTGAGAGAATAAATGTCCCAACTTTTAGTTCTAGTTCTAGTTTGGAATATCAACTAATAATAGGTTAAAATGGTTGGTATAGATGATTTTAATATAAAATATTCCATGTTATTTTTCAGGATGTTGGGTAGAAATGAAGAGGCAGCTGTGAGTATTCAAATCCATTATTGTGATTATATTTTATTGTTAAATTGGAGACCAACACCTCTCTTTTCAACATATACTTTAATTGAACATTTTTATATAAATTAGCTCTGTTATACATAGCAGAATTTTTTTTGGGACTTGGCCAATTTTCTCCATCTATTCCAGTATACAGACAATGTTCTTGTGTAACCAACTACTGTTAGTCCCACAGTTTTCACTGGATGCTTCTGAAACTTTGTAGACATGTTTAATTACCACAAGTTGGTCTTCACCAATGTTTTTGCATCTACATCCCTCGGATAAATCATGATGCTCCTTCCTTATAGCCTCTATTGAACTGAACAAAAATCTTATAATCTGACGTAATTCAGCAGGCATGGTTATACGAGTTCTGTGAACGCCCGTTTCATTGCTACTGTAATCATTCAACTACACCAGTGTCGTGGTCATTGTACATGTACATGTATGATCCATCAAGAGATATCTTCCAATTTGAAACATTTGATTGATCAGTTAAATTTTTCAAAAAGAAATCTGATATTGTAATTGGCCATCCAACCAATCACAAGCCACCGAGCCAATCACAAACCACCCAGTCAATCACAGATCGACCACCCAGCCAATCACTGCCATCCAGCCAATCACAGACCATCTATTTATTCACTACATTTAGCCAATCACAGGCCATCTAGCCAATCACAGGCAATCACAAGCTGCTCAGCCAATCACAGGTCATCTAGTCAATCACAGGCCATCTAGCCAATCAATGGCCATCAGCCAATCACAGGCCATCCTGCCAATCACAAGCCATCCAGCCAACCACAGGCTATCCAGCCAATCACAGGCCATGCAGTCAACCACAGGCTATCCAGCCAATCACATGCCATCCAGTCAATCAAAGGCCTGCCACTCAGCCAAACACAAGCCACCCAGCCAATCACAGGCCATCTATTCTCTAACCTGCCATCAAGCCAATCACATGCTATTTAGCCAATCACAAGCCATCATGGCAATCACAAGCTGCCCAGCCAATCACATTTCATCTAGTCAATCACATGCCATTCAGCAAATCACAGGCCACCCAGCCAACGACAGGTCGTCCAGCCAATCACAGACCATCCAGCCATTCACAGGCCACCAAGCCAATCACATGCCTTCTAGCCCAGTCACATGCCATCCATTCAATCACGGGCCTGGCACTGAGCCAAACACAGGCCACCCAGCCAATCACAGGCCATCTAGTCAATCACAGGCCATCCAGCCCACGTCATCTAGTCAATTACAGGCCATCTAGCCAATCACAGGTCATCAGCCAATCACAGGCCATCCATCCAATCACAAGCCATCCATCCAATCACAGGCCATCCTGGCAATCACGGGCCTGCCACTCAGCCAAACACAGACCACCCAGCCAACAAACACAGGACATCTAGTCAATCACAGGACATCTAGTCAATCACAGGTCATCCAGCCAATCACAGGCCACCCAGTCAATCACATGCCTTTTAGCCCGGTCACATGCCATCCAGTCAATCACAGGCCTGCCACTCAGCCAAACACAGACCACCCAGCCAACAAACACAGGCCACCCAGCCAATCACAGGACATCTAGTCAATCACAGGCCATCTAGTCAATCACAGGCCATCTAGTCAATCACAAGCCAGCCAGCCAGTTCGATACCATTATATTAAAATTGGCTTTTCTCATAGTTTTTGTTTAATTTCCTTTTGGCCTTTCATTTCAGATGTTCAAATACAAACAAGCAGCTGCCATAACAGACCCTACCTCAAAAATAAGAAATTTACAAAGTTGTTTAAAGTGAGTGTTGATGTTACGGACAGTCATGTTTCTACTGACAATCAATATTGAAACTATATACTCTGGTATGGAATGTGTAACAGAATGTTTCATCACTTTCATTACTATATCACCATTTTCCATCAGTATTGAAAGTGACAGTGGCAGTGGCAGTGACAGTCTCAGCATTGTGACAATATGACAGTGGCAGTGACAGTCTCAGCATTGTGACAATATGACAGTGGCAGTGACAGTCTCAGCATTGTGACAATATGACAGTGACAGTGGCAGTGGCAGTCTCAGCATTGTGACAATATGACAGTGACAGTGGCAGTGACAGTGACAGTCTCAGCATTGTGACAATATGACAGTGGCAGTGGCAGTGACAGTCTCAGCATTGTGACAATATGACAGTGGCAGTGGCAGTGACAGTCTCAGCATTGTGACAATATGACAGTGGCAGTGGCAGTGACAGTCTCAGCATTGTGACAATGAAGGCAGTGGCAGTGGCGATGACAGTCTCAGCATTGTAGCGAGCAATATGACGGTGGCAGTGGCAGTGACAGTCTCAGCATTGTGACAATATGACAGTGGCAGTGGCAGTGACAGTCTCGGCATTGTGACAATATGACGGTAGGCGCAGTGGCAGTGACAGTCTCAGCGATGGCGGGCCAAGCCGCAGGCGAGTGGCAGTGACAGTGACAGTCTCAGCATTGTGACAATATGACAGTGGCAGTGGCAGTGACAGTCTCAGCATTGTGACAATATGACAGTGGCAGTGGCAGTGACAGTCTCAGCATTGTGACAATATGACAGTGGCAGTGACAGTGACAGTCTCAGCATTGTGACAATATGACAGTGGCAGTGGCAGTGACAGTCTCAGCATTGTGACAATATGACAGTGGCAGTGGCAGTGACAGTCTCAGCATTGTGACAATATGACAGTGGCAGTGGCAGGGACAGTCTCAGCATTGTGACAATATGACAGTGGCAGTGGCAGTGACAGTCTCAGCATTGTGACAATATGACAGTGGCAGTGACAGTGACAGTCTCAGCATTGTGACAATATGACAGTGGCAGTGACAGTGACAGTCTCAGCATTGTGACAATATGACAGTGGCAGTGACAGTGACAGTCTCAGCATTGTGACAATATGACAGTGGCAGTGGCAGTGACAGTCTCAGCATTGTGACAATATGACAGTGGCAGTGGCAGTGACAGTCTCAGCATTGTGACAATATGACAGTGGCAGTGGCAGTGACAGTCTCAGCATTGTGACAATATGACAGTGGCAGTGGCAGTGACAGTCTCAGCATTGTGACAATATGACAGTGGCAGTGACAGTCTCAGCATTGTGACAATATGACAGTGGCAGTGACAGTGACAGTCTCAGCATTGTGACAATATGACAGTGGCAGTGGCGACGATCTCCAGCATTGTGACAATATGACAGTGGCAGTGACAGTGACAGTCTCCAGCATTGTGACAATATGACAGTGGCAGTGGCAGTGACAGTCTCAGCATTGTGACAATACTTGATAGTGGCAGTGGCAGTGACGGTCTCAGCATTGTGACAATATGACAGTGGCAGTGGCAGTGACAGTCTCAGCATTGTGACAATATGACAGTGGCAGTGGCATTGACAGTCTCAGCATTGTGACAATATGACAGTGGCAGTGACAGTGACAGTCTCAGCATTGTGACAATATGACAGTGGCAGTGACAGTGACAGTCATAACATTGTGACAATATGACGAGAGTGGCGGTGACAGTAGCAGTCTCAGCATTGTGTTTCAATATGACAGTGGCAGTGGCAGTGACAGTCTCAGCATTGTGACAATATGACATTGGCAGTGGCAGTGACAGTCTCAGCATTGTGACAATATGACAGTGGCAGTGGCAGTGACAGTCTCAGCATTGTGACAATATGACAGTGGCAGTGACAGTGACAGTCTCAGCATTGTGACAATATGACAGTGGCAGTGGCAGTGACAGTCTCAGCATTGTGACAATATGACAGTGGCAGTGGCAGTGACAGTCTCAGCATTGTGACAATATGACAGTGGCAGTGACAGTCTCAGCATTGTGACAATATGACAGTGACAGTGGCAGTGGCAGTCTCAGCATTGTGACAATATGAC
>JAVTVY010041309.1:0-19328 GCA_036873755.1 Hanleya hanleyi
TTGTAATTATTTGCTACATACCTTTGTTATGGCAGAGACAAATCTGCACACAGAAAACGATGAGGTGAGCCGACTTGTTAACCCACCAGCAAATGATTGGTGCCACGTGATTTGATTCTCCGAATGGACGCGAAATTTACCGAATCCGTGGTGAAAAGGTCTATTGCATGGTATAGCTAAGACATCCTTTGTCTACCGAGTTCCAAAAAGTATGGCTTGGAGTTCCTAGGAGTTCCAACCCGGCGCACCATGCTACTCTGTTTATGCCTGTTCCTAGCAGTTCCCAATTTCAAGAAGCTCCCTAATATACTCATGGTAAAGGTCGTGCTCAAGAGAATGACAAAGAACTATTTCAGACTGTATCCCAGATTATGCATCATCGCGAGCCAGTGTATCTATCGATCTGTTAGGATATATACACTGCCTTGGTTAGTTGCTCATACCACATATAAATAGATCACGGAGTTTCCTTTAAATCTACCAAATCAGTGAACGCGCTAAGACAGTTGATTAGGCCAACCCGCTGCGAGATATGAGATGTGACAGGTTTGAATTTCATCGCGGGTCATACTGCTTTGATGTTCAGCTGAAATCGACATCGCAAGTCAAAGCAAAAACCGCAGGCTTGGGAAACCGTCACGCTAATTCAAAACAATCGCTGGGGAGAAATGTAAGAGATTGTATAATAGAGGCATCCACTCAAGAACTCAGTCGAATCACCATAAATGTTCAGGTGAAACCTGTGCGAGGATTTAGGATTGACCTGGACTTGTGAAGATGAGAGGGTGCATGTGGCTGACCACATCCAAATTGTGTTTTACAAACATTATAAGTATATAGCATGCACATGTATGCTGACGTATATGTGTAAAAAAGGGCATTAGATCTTGCATTCAGTACACAACCGTCGTCCACATTGTGTTTACCAATACGTGGTTGACATTGAATTAGATTACCGTACACTATATAAGTGCTAACCATTCTAGTATCGGACTAATATTTGAAGTCATCTAAATTACCGTAAAATATAAAACAATATGTTGTACTGTTGCAACTATTGTGGTTTTAAAATACAGTACCAAGACAATATAAACGGTAATCATATATATTCACATTGGTTAGCCAAGGTGCGGATTACAGTATAATAATACCATGAAGTGTTTATCTGGAACGAGTTTGTAGACTGCGCTACCGTACCTTGAACTACCAAAGTGTATCCAGAATGTATATCATCTTTCGTCTATATAATTCAGTCTGTAAAGCATACATTTGTTGTTGTTTTTTCTATAATAATAGTACCATTACGTTGTCCGGATTTCGAAACAGAAGCCAAATGATTTCACTCCTCACTCATCCCTCATTCCTAACTCAGGAACCACTGGGCGTACAGTCACGATTCATCTCACGGACAGCTCTCGCATATAGAGTGCCATGAAGTTGTTTTTGGTGCTGAACAAGGGCACTCAGAACCATTAAAAGATATGTATTTCCACATGCAAAGCCTGCTATGTACTGAACAAGTTATCCTTTAATCTATTTCTTGTAGTTTCAAACTTCTAAAATATTAAATCGGTGATCGTTACTCGTAAATAGGGATTACATTGTTACCTACATTCCATTTCATCGCTATGCAGGTAAGGATCAAGTACCAGATCTTAAGTAAGCCACGACAGCACTAATCTAACCTGTCAACGCCTGAATTTAATACTTTATCGTAGTTGAACATGACAGAGATTTTTTTACTCTTAGAAAGATATATAGCAAATGGGTTGACGAACAAATAAGTTATTGGCTCGGTTCCAAATATGTATCAACCTATACTCTTTTAAAAAACTTGACTGAAATTTCACTCAAGTAAGATTGAAAATTCGTTAAAGCACTTGAGTGAAAATCTTTACTCAATTTGAGTGACTTCCACTCAAATTGAGTTAGTTCAATTTAGGTGGAATCAACTTCACTCAACTTAGTGGGTTATCAACTCAAATTTCAGTGAAATTTGAGCGAATTCCACCCTATCACCTGTGTGAACCCTAACCTGTGTGAACCCTAACCTGTGTGAACCCTAACCTGGGTGAATTTGAGCGAATTCCACCCTATAACCTGTGTGAACCCTAACCTGGGTGAATTTGAGCGAATTCCACCCTATGTGTCCTGGGTGAACCCTAACCTGGGTGAATTGAGCCACCCACCCTATAACCTGTGTGAACCCTAACCTGGGTGAATTTGAGCGAATTCCACCCTATAACCTGTGTGAACCCTAACCTGGGTGAATTTGAGCGAATTCCACCCTATAGCCTGTGTAAACCCTAACCTGGGTGAATTTGAGCGAATTCCACCCTATAACCTGTGTGAACCCTAACCTGGGTAAATTTGAGCGAATTCCACCCTATAACCTGTGTGAATCCTAACCTGGGTGAATTCCACCCTATAACCTGTGTGAACCCTAACCTGGTTGAATTTGAGCGAATTCTACCCTATAACCTGTGTGAACCCTAACCTGGGTGAATTTGAGCGAATTCCACCCTATGACCTGTGTGAACCCTAACCTGGGTGAATTTGAGCGAATTCCACCCTATAACCTGTGTGAACCCTAACCTGGGTGAATTCCATCCTATAACCTGGGTGAATTTGAGCGGAATGAATTCCGACTCTTATTTGAGTTAGGTTCGAAACTTGTTTTTAGGACGTAGAATTAGTTTTATATAAAAACGAAAATGAAGCGGGCCTTCTCTCTCCTCGACTTTATGACAAATGAGGTGATTAAAATTTCAGCATCGTAAACTATCCCTTTCTGGACAGTAATATTCCAGTGTGACCTGCATATGGCGGATATTTCCTGCACATTCACACAATTTATACCGGTAATCGCTGATTCAGACAAGTCTCGGCAACCCACTACCCAAATATTATGGAAGGTGCTCACAGTGGGTTGCGCTTCACTGCGCACTTTGTTCGAGATTTACGTCGGGAAACCCGGATTGGAGCTAACGTTTAATACAAGTAGCAAGCCTGCATAATATAGTATAGATATTCAGGGGTAATATCCCGAATGCTGATTAGTGGGAAACTTTCTTTAAGCCACAATGAAGTCTTTACAGGATTTTCTATCGGATGAGCTGGTATTTGATTCAAGCATTCCTCCTCTGCGCTGTTTGTGAATTTCAAACTGCACGTTTTCATGGCGCATATGTACATGTGCCGTTAGTAATAATCTCTTATCATAGTTTAAGTGAGTAGGCGTTCATCAGGAATGCCGAAAGTGACGTCACTCCGAGATAACGGCAATTCCAGTTAAGGTTTGCCAAGGCAACGTGCAGAGGTCATTTGGGGTGCTTTGGTCGCCTCCGTTCACGTGACTGTTGGGCGAAAGTAAAAAATGAACTTGGAAAATCGCCGGAACGCTCGTGAAATAAGCGGAAAAAGAAATTTTCGCTCAGTCAAATGGGTCTAGGTGGGCTACACCTGGGTCAAAAGGGCTGTGTAGGGTGTTGTCTTGTGGTGTAGACTACGATTGGCGTGGTTTCGACCGAAAGTGGCGGGCATGCTCATTCGAGGAGTAGTAGAGAGAGAGAGATGGTATTTTCTGGGCGACTAGTGGGCCATCCTAGGTACAAATATGGCGTGCAGGATGTCGTCCGGATGCTCTTGGTATTACACTTACGCTTGGCGTGGTAGATGATCGGACGTGCCATGAAGGTGTGCATGCGCAGCCGAGGAGTAGTGAAAAAATATGGCATTTTAAGGGTGTGCAGAAGCGTGTCTGTGAGGTCTAAGGGCTATTTCTGGTCGAAATGGATTGTGGATGGTGTCGTCTTGAAGCTCTGGTGGTGTCGACTACGATTGGTGAGGTATTGAGCGCCAGCGACGTCATGTTGCTCATGCACAAGCGAGGAGTATTAGACAATAGATGGCATCTTGGTCGTATGCAGGGGCGTGAATGATCATCCTAGGTCAAAATATGCCATATGTACGATTGGCGTGATTTTACCGGGATGAACGTCACGGTCTACATGCTCACTACAGGAGCAGTAGAGAAAGAGGGTGACTTAGGGGTGCGCAGGGGCGTGATTGAGCGATCTATAGGGACCAGTCTTTGCATCAATGGGTCGCAGAGGGTGTCGTCTTGAAGCTGTTGGCATGTTAGACTAGTTATTGACCGAAAGTGGCGTCATGGTGCGAATGATCAGTAGAGACATTTGTTTTGATCCCAGGCCAGGTCATACCTAAGACTTGAAAAATGGAACTTGTTGCTCCCTCGCTTACGCTCAGCATTAAGAGGATAGAACATGGACTGGTTCGCTCGGTGTCAGTATAATGTGACTGAGTGGGGTCGTCTTGAAGCTGTTGGCATGTTAGATTAGTTATTGACCGAAAGTGGCGTCATGGTGCGAATGATCAGTAGAGACATTTTTTTTATCGCAGGCCGGGTCATACCTAAGACTTGAAAAATGGAACTTGTTGCTCCCTCGCTTACGCTCAGCATTAAGAGGATAGAACAAGGACTGGTTCGCTCGGTGTCAGCATAATGTGACTGAGTGGGGTGTCATGTCTGCCTACGGCATGATATTTCAGTGGGACAGCACTATAAAATGGCAGCATTAGATCTGCTCTGTTACAAGTAGGTACCCCTGCCCCTCCCCCTCCCCTCCCTTCCCTTCCCCGTCGTGATATAGCTGAAAAAATGTTGAAAGCGACGTAAAACCCTATTCACTCACTCACTGTTTTGGTTTTGGGGTGCGCAAGGGGATAGATGGGCCGTACGTTGTCCCAAATGTAGCTTAACGGATCTGATATTGAAGCTACTGTCCACGGTGTGACTGTGACGTCATATGTTGCTCATAGGCAGTGGAGAAGTAGTATAGAAAGAAGGTATTTTAGAGATGCGCAGGGTGTGTTTGGGCGAGCTAGGGACTATCCTGGAACCGTGCAAAACGACACGCTTCTGGGCCCGGATGGACCCTAGCTCGCGCAATCACGCCCCTGCTTACCCTCATAATGTCATCTTTCTCTACCACTGCGCACAATCACTTCCGGTCAATACCACCTCAGCCGTAGTCTACATGCCCAGAGTTTCAAGACGTCACCTTTTACGACCCATTTGGCTCAAACACGCCCCTGATACGCCCATTATATGACCTTTTCCGACAGATCATGCGCACAGTGACGTCAGTTCCGGTCAATATCACACCAAATCGTAGTCTATACCTGAAAACTTCTAAGCGACACCTTCCATGTCCCATTGGGACCACGCATGGCCTATAAATTGCTCAAACTCACCTTTGCCTATCCCTGAATGCCACTTTTCGATTTGCGCATGCACATCGAAACGTCACTTCCGGTAATAACCAGACCAGGCGTACTCTAGATGCCAAGAACTTCGATACGACACTGAAACCATCTGAAACTTAGCTGTTTGATTAGGATTTACCTGTTGAATAAACATGTACTCAGCTAAATAGAACCGGTTGCAGTGTTAAGTCAGTTGGTGTGGAAATTTTTGTGCCAACTGATTTGGTACACTCAAGCGCAATAGCAAGTTTACAAGGGAACTAACAACATGTGTTATGGTTTAAACTCAATTTCAGAAAGGATTTTTAATTGCTATTTATAATAGTGTATTTTCCTCCTAGGAACTCCTTAGCTCTGTTTATGTTGCAGAAGTTGAAAGTTGCGTTACAAGAACCCTGATCATTCTGCTCATGTAATGATTCTAAATTCAAGCAGTGGACTGCTCAAAGACTACGTACTATTTATTGATGTTGTTATCGCGAAAATAATTTCCACCGCGGTGGTAATAGTATCCATCGCGGTATTAGGGTATTAGGAAATTATTACCACCGCGATGAAAATCACTACCACAGCGGTGGATATTATTACCACCACGGTGGAAATTATTACAACCGCGGTGGATATTATTACAACCGCGGTGGAAATTATTACAACCGCGGTGGATATTATTACCACCGCGGTGGAAATTATTACCACCGCGGTGGAAATTATTACAACCGCGGTGGATATTATTACAACCGCGGTGGAAATTATTTTCTGTGTTTTTGGCTACTTCTGATGTTTCACGCAATTATCGACGTTTTCGCTAATTTCCAGTGTTTTCATGTGGTCGTTTGAATTGTTCTTGTATCTTGAAAATGAATTTCCAGCGTTTTCGTATGGAACTAGTTGCAGTTTCTTGAGAATGAATACAAAAATCAGAGATCAATTTTGAAAAATCGAAAATGAATCTAAGAGGGCGACAAGAAAAGAGAGAAAATGCGAAAGTGAAATCTTGAATATGCATGGCCCTAACAAGCCTCCGTACTTTCATGTTACGTGTTTACACAAAACTTTTCAATGTCATTCTAGATCGTTTTAATGCTCCAGATAACTGGGGTATTGGTTTGATCAAATCAATCTACAAGAATAAGGGTCTAAAGAATGATCATGATATTTATCGCTGGAATTACACTAACTTATGTAAATAACCCGTTATTATACAATATTATACAGAATCTCTGAGCGAGCAATCCAACAGTGGATATGCTGTATGGTGTAGAGGCTCTCAATATAACGAGTGTCACCCCAGTAGTCTCTAAGTTGTACACGCTTATTGACTTTTCTCTTTCATAGTATCCTGCCAGTGAGAAACAAACACACAGAAAGACAGACAAATAAGAGTATAAAATATGTCCTCTCCGTGGGCGGGGTCAAACTTCAGTTTGAATCATAAATCTTACTGTTGTGTGTAAAGTAATTCCTCGGCGTTTTTTAGTCGCCTGGATACAAACATCAGACAAGGCGGGTCAACTCGACATCCGCTCAAGTTCTAGAAAACCCAACTGAAAGGCCATGATAATAACCAAGAAGACCATAAAAACAACTACACTTGCCTATTGTAAATGCCCTGGTTAGATTTACAAGTCTGTTGCACTTGTGTCTATAATAACTCGCTACCATATCAGTGGACGAATTTTTTTTTTAAATATGTTTTCTCTCTTTCATTATAATCTTTTTTGATAATCAATTTGGGTAGTGCGATGGAATAGAAATAATGTTTTCATAGGCGTGCTCAAAGGCACGGTTAGTGTTGGAAAGTTTATAAATTTCCACGGCCCACTTTTCCACACCCACTGCACACTTTTACACACTGCACACTTGCACGATATATTTGCACCACACTGCAGACCTTGGGACACAATGTATACTTGCACAGCGCACACCCTGTACGCTATGGCCCGTAGGGAACCACCACGCACCTTTTGGACCACGGTCCATCTCTGCCCAAAACGTTCACTCAAATGTACTTTTTCCACTGCGCATGTACCCTTGCGCAGTTGGATGGCATCTCCGCGACACACGAGCAAAAAGATGAATTTGAGTTTAAGACTAAATTCATACTTCAAGATTGAAATAAGACTCCGTTATACATATTTCAGGTGACCCCAAGCTTTCATTTTGAATTTGCTTTGATACAATGCGAACATGCTCAGATTGAGCCCACGATAGCATATAACAGTATATGTACTGTATTTCGGTCCAACATGCAAAGAGTGGGAAGTGTTGGACAAGGTGTACATTTCCCAACCAACCTAACACATGTCGAACAAATGGGAACCAGAAATATATTTCACCGCTTCAGACTGATTACTTTTCGAGAAATGAACGGATTTTCATCGAAAAGTAGTTAATTAAACTCAAGGAAGCAAATAAGCTTTCACACCTCTGTTATATGATGACTCGAGACAAGGTATCGTATATGCCAACCAGGAAGAAATGACTCACCTGGGTCCCGAAGGCCACGGTGTGTAGGGGATATTTAAAAAAATACTGTCATTGGAACATATGTGTAATCAGTCATTTACTGTAGTGCTGAATGACACACACTGGCCCATATAAAAGTCTCAAATTAACAAAATAACGGTCTTCAAAAAGAAATGATTCCAGTTCATCCAGTGGCTTGAAAGCGATGTGAATCAATCAAATATTCTTGCAACATTTCCCTGCCACAGGTTGCATTTAAACGTCTCCAGGTCTGTTAAGTTATCCAGTATGGTCGGAAAAAAATGCTTGGGAGTATGTTTACTGAGTCAAACTGATACAGATTGACAATATTGTATAATGTAAATATCAGAGGGATACTAAGAAATAAAGTCATTTTTTGCCGTGGTTGGCAAGTCGGTGTCAGTTAATTTCGCAATATTGTGATAAGATGACCCCCTCAAATTTCATTAAGATACAACTAAACAAACTGATATCAATGAAGCCCAGTCAGGGAATATGTATGAGATCTAACTGCATGTAAATAAATAGATTGGTACCAAATGGGAATACGCAATATGAAGGTCACATTGTGTAGGGGATATTTAAAAAAACTATAATTGGACACATTTGTGCTGTACAGTTGACTGCCACCCCGGCCATATTAACGAGGGTATAATACAAATCTATACAGTGTACAACTGGAATGTATGCGGGTTAATAAGGACGATCGGTACCATGAACTTTAGGACTAATCACTCAGGTGTTATGAAAGAATCGTGCTCTGGCTGCATGGTGGATACTTTCAGAAAATTCCCAATCCAGTACTATTTAGGATAAGACGTACTTTGTGGAGACTTCCCCACTTGTTCCAAGATTTGGTTGGTGTATATTTTGAGAAGTTGGAAATACCCAAAATTTGATTTATGGCTATTTAAGCAACAGAGAAGCCGTGCTCTGATTGGTAGACATTTTTAGACTTAGAACCTTCCCAAATACAGTATTCACGTAATATCGGGAGTATGAATAAGAGATCGGGAAATATCATCAACCCTTCAAATCCTCCACCGGATTCCACCATGCAAGACCAAAATGGGAAAACACTCCGACGCAACTTAATAACCCTAGCGAATGAGATAAAATATGTGCGATCTTTGCGATCTACTCTAGATCAAGAATGTACTAACCAAAGAGATGTGCGACATATGTCGCGATGAATAAAGCTAGCTCGAATCGAGTCCGAAAGCTGGTGTTTCACCTCAGTAGTATATAAAGGCTAAATTGATAAGATAGCGCGTCACTGCGCATGCGCAGAAAAAAAATGTGGCGGTATTGTGGCGGTGTGCGCATGCGTGTGGGGTGGGTGGGTGGTGGATGGGTGCAAGATGGCGGCATGGGGTGGGTGGGTGGTGGATGGGTGCAAGATGGCGGCATGGGGTGGGTGGGTGGTGGATGGGTGCAAGATGGCGGCATGGGGTGGGTGGGTGTGGATGGGTGCAGATGGCAGCATGGGGTGGGTGGGTGGTGGATGGGTGCAAGATGGCGGCATGGGGTGGGTGGGTGGTGGATGGGTGCAAGATGGCGGCATGGGGTGGGTGGGTGGTGGATGGGTGCAAGATGGCGGCATGGGGTGCTGGGTGGTGGATGGGTGCAAGATGGCGGCTAATGTGCTGGGTGGTGGATGGGTGCAAGATGGCGGCTAATGTGGTGGGTGGTGGATGGGTGCAAGATGGCGGCTAATGTGGTGGGTGGTGGATGGGTGCAAGATGGCGGCTAATGTGGTGGGTGGTGGATGGGTGCAAGATGGCGGATTGTAGAAAAACGTATAAAAGGAGTGGATTTTTAGGGAAGGGGTGTATTCATTGCACTACTTTGCGGAGCACTTTGACTTACCTGACCTTTGACAGCCAATCAGAAGCGAGTATTTTGACCTCGTCTGCCTGTATGGAATGCATGTACTGACTTGGTTCTGGGTTTTTCCATCACGGTTGTGCGCAGGTGTATGACGTCACTTCCGGTCTGCGTGAATCGGGCGTGACCTGGGACTATGGGATGCATGTACTCACTTGGTTCTGGGTATTTGTCATCACGGGGAGGTCACGTGATCAGTTCAAGGTCATATCCAGTATAGAGTGTGTATATTCACTACCATTGACCTTTGACCTCAAAAATTTGCATATCGTCACCTTTGACAGCCAATCAGAAGCGAGTATTTTGACCTCGTCTGCCTGTATGGAATGCATGTAGTGACTTGGTTCTGGGTTTTTTCCATCACGGTTGTGCGCAGGTGTATGACGTCACTTCCGGTCTGCGTGAATCGGGCGTGACCTGGGTATGGAATGCATGTACTCACTTGGTTCTGTGGTTTTTTTCCTCACGGACAGGTCACGTGATAGTTCAAGGTCATTTGAATGATAGGAATGCATGTACTGACCTGTTCATTCATCCGGGGACTTGTTTACATCCGGGTCATTCACTGTGGTGGGTCTGCGCAAGTGTGTGACGTCACTTCCGGTTTCACTAAAACTACCTCCGAACACCCGGTTTTTCCCGGCCCGGCCCTGCCGCAGCGTGCGCGCGTATGAAGACCCTTATACATACCCAATGCAGGCGCAGACGCGAAGTGCCCGCACGCAGAAGGCCGATATGTCAACCCCACACCCAGCCCATTAGATGCCCCTTCACCTAAGCTTCACTTTGATACCTCACTCGACCCCATCGGTCCATTAGGGGCTCCCCTAGATGCCAAAACGTCTATTTTCATACCCTTCGGCCGCCGCGCATGCGCAGAATCACCCTAATTCAACCCTACACCCAGTCCATCAGATGCTCCTTCACCTAAGCTTCAATTTGATACCTCACTCGACCC
Source organism: Hanleya hanleyi (assembly GCA_036873755.1). Taxonomy (NCBI): domain Eukaryota; kingdom Metazoa; phylum Mollusca; class Polyplacophora; order Lepidopleurida; family Hanleyidae; genus Hanleya; species Hanleya hanleyi. Next base: position 10,622 of record JAVTVY010041309.1, read on the forward strand.
ACTTACCCCCCAAAAAAAAAATTTTTTTGCTCTTCCACCAATCCTCCCCCCCTCCCCCCGTTACCCCTTTTTCAAACCCTTTTTTAATTGTAAAAAAAACATAGAAAATGAAAAAGATTTTTTTTGGCTCCATGAATCTTTTTTTCCTTTTTTTTTAAAATAAAAAAAATTTTTTTGGCTCTTCCACCAACCTTCCCCCCCTCCCCCTCCCCTCCCTCGCCCATTTTTTTCAATATACTGCGTACTGGCTCTCTTCATCTGTACACACGCTGCATCTTGATTTTTTTTCTTCTTTATGTCGTTCTTTTTGCTGTTTTAAAATCAAAGCTTCCATTACATTCATGTCTTGTCTCATACCGTTAATCTGTTCGTTGAGGCGTGTTACTTCGGCCCAAGAGCATGGTTGTGGTGTTGTTTGGAAAGTTGAAGTCGTTATAATCGTATTTTGTGAATAAATGGGAACATACTACACGTTATTTATAGTCTAGACGGCTAATGTGGGTGGGTGGTGGATGGGTGCAAGATGGCGGCATGGGGTGGGTGGGTGGTGGATGGGTGCAACATGGCGGCATGGGGTGGGTGGGTGGTGGATGGGTGCAAGATGGCCGCCCGTGTCACTCAGTGCAAGATATGCTTCCCCACTGTATAGCGCTGTACCATTGCCCAAAGATAAAAAATTTCCTAGTTTTATTTCGATAAACCCGTTACAATTTTCAGGAAAATATTATAAGGGTGTAAGCTGTAGTCTTGACGTATTTTTAGCCAGAAAAATCCATTTATTTCCAGTGTACTGGGTTTTCCATTCAGATTTTAGTGCATAATATTGCTGAAATAATGCCAACAGAAAACTCAGAGTCAATTTAAATATTTATTTGTATTGAGAAAATTACAAGAATTTCGAAGAGAAAAGAGCCGAGATAATGTCTGTCTGTCCTGGAAATCAGCTGATCAGCAATAAATCGACATCTCCGTGACCTTCAACGAGATTTTGACATTAGGTTTTACCCGCTTTTATCACAAATCATTATAAAGAAATTGTCACACCCGGTGAACTCCTGAAACCCACATCCTACCTGAGAGTTTGGTAAGATATTCCATTCATTCGTTACCGTTCCCGTGGAGTAGAATTTCATCCACCAGCTTTCACTGTTGTGGTGCGGGTCGGGGGGCGGGAGTTTTGCACTGATGAAAACCAATGTCGTCCTCTCTCACGAAACCAAACACAAAAATTGACAAATTATACGGACTGCCACGATAAGCGAATGTATGCAACAAATAGCGTTCCGTACTGCAGATGTCCGATAAAATCCCTCCAGTCAAGGGGGAGGGGGAGTGTTACAGAATGTTGATTCCACAAAACCTGTTCGGTGGCCTACATCATCGTTCAATCGCTGCTCATAAAGGCTGCGTTCAGCTCACCAGAACTGTATACACTTCGAAATCTGTGAAAGAATATCAATTTTCACGTTTCCTGTCTGATATCACACAAATGTATGCGTCCGGTCGAACACAACACAGCACACTCCCTCGATTACAGTCCACGTGTGACGGGTACATGCAGGCGATGAATGATGCAGAGTTTCGTCACATTATTGATCTCAGCGGACACCGAAAGGAAGAAAGTTCCGTTATAAACTGCGACAGAGAATGTTCCCCAGCTCAGAAAACAACACAATGATCAGTGAAATCGTCCTCCGTATGCCTACCCGGGGCGCGGTAAAACAGCAAGAAAATGCATCGCCCAGTCGGCTGATCAGTCGGCTCTGAATGGAATATTCCCGGCAAGGCCAACTCAACTCTGACTTAGATATGAATGCATGAATTAGTTTGATATAATTTTGTTGGGTATGAACGATTTAAAGTGGAAATATTCCGTACAGGTCTGTTATATGTAACAAACGCTAACAAAAATGGCTACCCAAGGGCAATTGGTACAATTCCCCGGATAATAACTCCGTTCAAACCACAGCCCCATCTATACGCTTTGGTGCAAGGGAGACAACTCGGACTAGACCAATTCTCAGGCGGAGATGATGTCCCGCTATATTTGGCCTGTATGGGTATAGGGGTGGTCGGGTTTTTTTATGGCTTTTACTATGAGCTATGAGGTTGATCATGTAGAATACGATGGAAAAAACTATGAAAGTACCGGGTAGGCTTGTATATAGATCCATATAGACCCATATACACTCATATACTGGGATATTAGTATGTATAAATCCATACGGGGTGGACATGTTGGAGTCTAGGTGGAGCACTAGTGGCCCGATTGGGTAGAGTGAGGTCTTATTTTAAAGCTCTCGAGGAAATAAATAAATAAATAAATAAATAATATAAAAAAATCAAAAAAATCGGCGAGTAGTAGACGAAGGGAAAATTGGGAAGTACTGACCATGCCCCAGAATACTTCATATGCATATCACGGTCTTAAGGCCTATGTAAGATGTAATCTACTTCACAGTTTAGTAGTATAAAAAGCGCAAGTCCTATTGACTTTGCCCCTTCCAAAGAAATAAAATCGGCTCTATTTTACAGGAGTATATACGCAGGTCACGTGGGTTGTCACGTCACTTCCGGGTTTTCACTAAACACTACCTCCAAACATAGAAGAGTTCCAATTTTTTCCCTTAGACGTCCGTATGTTCATCCTCCAAACCCACAAGAGTTCCAATGTTCAACCGCCGGGGTGTTTTCCCGCCCCGCCCCAGCGCCCCGCAGCGCGCGCGCGCGCGCGTCATCCCGCGTCATCCCCGGCAGTGCGCGCGCGCGGACGCGGGTCAAAAGGTCAAAGGGTCACCTCCAGGTCAGACGGTCCAATGTCCAATGAGACAATGTTGCGGCATCGCTATAGTCAGAGCTTGAGCACAAAAAAGGGGATTCTAGATGAACCTGGAAAAGATGGGCAGTTCCATTTGGACCAATCAGCGGTCGAGAAAAAGAGCCAATCAGCGGTCGAGAAAAAGAACCAATCAGCGATCGAACAATCAGCCAATCGAATTGGGGTACTCACGGTGTGCTTTCGCTGACGTCCGCGCCTACATCTGGGTTCTTGTACACCCGGGTAATGTTTTTCTGGACATGGATGGGTTACCTTTGGCTCCATTCTAGGCCACTGATGGTGTTCAAAGCCACTTTCATGTATTATGCTCATAGAACTTATAGTCATAATCTATACGGGTTGGACGAGTCTCTTCACTCACCGTATACACGTACCTCAATGAAATGCCCGCTCCAAACCTAGACCAAAGACACGTACTTGGTCTGTAGGCTGATTTCATTGGCTCTCTATTTTTACTATAGTGCTCTTGCATTCTAACCTTGATGGGTTACCTAGAACTTATAGTCATCAACATAATCTATACGTGTTGGACGAGTCTTTTCACTCACCGTATACACGTACCTCAATGAAATGCCCGCTCCAAACCTAGACCAAAAATACGTACTTGGTCTGTAGGCTGATTTCATTGGCTCTCTATTTTTTACTATAGTGCTCTTGCATTCTAAACTTGATGGGTTACATTTTGGCCCCATCCTACACCACTGATTTCAGTTTGACTGAATCTCCACATTGGGCATTGATGCATTAGGAATAAAACACACAAGACAGGGTTTTTTGGTGAGATCTCATTTTTTTTATTCAGTGAACAACAACAACGTGAGAACAACCACGTGAAAACTCAAGCCCAGAACAAGGGGCTTGTAATTAACTGAAGCCCAGAACAAGGGGCTTGTAATTAACTGAAGCCCAGAACAAGGGGCTTGTACATTGAAGCCCAGAACAAGGAGCTTGTAAACTTAAGCCCAGAACAAGGGGCTTGTCATTAACTTAAGCCCAGAACGGGGCTTGTACATTGAAATGATGGGCGGCCCAGTCATAGACGAGTACATCGCGGTCCTCGGCCTGGGGGTACTCGTCAAACATCTGTACGATGGTAGATAAGGGTCTTCCCCGGCATCGATGGTACAGGTAAAACAAGCAATATTGTCCGCACACGCCACTGGTCAGGCTTTGCAACGTTTGACTGTTCCAACACCACGTCTCTGTGCCTTGATCCATGAAGTCTGTTAAATCGGGATGGAGGGGTGGCAGACCGTACGGGTCAAAGTATTCGCCCTGCTGTTCTGTCAAGTACACGGCCACCCAGTGTTCACCGGGCCGATCCATCGGGTCCGTGTTGAGAACGTAAGCAGCCGGATACATACGGTCTAATGGAAACACATCTCGGGCGAACACCCCTTGAAAGACCCTACGTGTCTCTGGGTCATTCTCCAGCACGGTGGTTATCTGGTCTGTATCCATGTTAGGTGGAGAAGTCACACAGGACGTTGCGCGCCTTGTCCACTTGAATGATGTTGTCAAACTCGGCGTAGCAGATCACATTGACGGTGGGCGCCAGGGCTCGTGCAAAGTGGATTTCCAACCGTAAGTTGCCTTGCTTGGCCAGGGCCAGCTGATGGTCGTTCTCTAAGGTGGGGGTCAGATCGAAACAGAACAACGTGTATCCGTTCCCGTAGTCCTCCCGACTGATGAAATTCCCTTCGTCTTGGTTGATTTGACCGGTGGCTGTAAACAGGCTCTGATAGGCTCGAATGAAATTCCTCCGCCCAAAGTTCGGTGTTAAGGCCGTGGCTGGCACCTGTTGTCCATCCACATGCAGGGCCACAAAATTGATGCCGAAATGTTGAAAGTCAAACGGATTCTCTGGGTAGGCTCCGCTGAAACTGGTATTTTCCACACAGGCCAGGATCAATCGCTTGGGTAGTTCCCCCAGGAACAGGTTTTCTTTGTTGGCGCCCATATTTCCAGCAGGCACAGAGAACACTTTGGTTTGTACACGTCGGATAGGGTACTGGGCTGGTTTTGTTTCCAAGGCTTTCATGTGTCCCAATTGAACGGCTGGATTCGGTTTCACTTTTCGGACATACAGGACTGCGTCTTGGATGACAATCTTATAGTCCGCTGCATGCCCCTCTACGTTAGTGGCCATCAAGGCGAAGGTCGGAGGCGCCCGTATCAGTCGGATTTTGATGGGGATCTTGTTCAAGAGGTACCGGTCTTGCAAGAACATGTCTGCATGCAGTCGACCCATCATATCCACCGAGGCACTGTTCGCAGTGAAAGCCTTCCGTTTGTTATATCCCCCATTGTCCGCCGTGTCCATGTGCTCGGGTGTGTCCCTGTAGAATAAAGCGGTTGTCAGCTGAGATTTTTAGCCTCTCGGCCATACGACAACAGTGTCTCGATGTAGGCTCGATAGGGGTACGTGTTGGTGGAGTCACTGATGAGTTTGTCGCTGAGAAAAATATCCACCTGCTGAAACATCGAGTGCAGCCAGAGATTCGTCGGGCCCACCGTTGCTTGGTCAGCGATTCTGGTGCCAGCTCCATTGACCACCTTGGCTTTCACATACAAGTAGGTATGGGCTAAATCCACATAGGCCGTATCCGCATTACTGATGGTGAACTCGATGGGCCCGGTTTCGTTGATGCTGGAGAGCGGGAGATGCTCCACCCATAATCCTTGTTCGACACTGGTTTGTGTGGGCGGCACGGTCCACAAATCAAATTCACTGTTGGTGGAGGGGCAGGACTCGGCATGGATTAAGGTCATGTTTTAAGAAAAGATATCCTTTGTCTTCTTCGATATGCGTCGTCGCTGGGTCGGTCGTCGACTGGTGCGTGGTCTCGGTGGGGCAGCTCTTTTATTCCCAACGGTGCGTTGTGCTTTGGCCACCAAGACGCCTCCCGCTTCTTTGGCCCGCCGTTTCAAGGATTCTTTGGGTGCCGTACCCCCCAAGACATCACCGGCCACTTGCAGTCCACTGCGTACCGCTTGTTTGCCGATTGCTTTCACCCCACGCGTCACCAAGGGCAGGAACGTTTTCACAATGCTGCCGAGTATGTTCCCCAGACCATGTCCTCGTTGCATGCGTGCACCGCTAAATACCGGAAAGCCACCGCCGGCCTGTTGGGCATAATAGTCGGCATAGCTGCGTGCATCGCACTCGTAAGGTACTTTCATTATGCAAAGTGGGGAGCACGTGCTTGTCGAAAATGAAGTGTCAGCACCACTTTTCCTCGTTCGAATGCCACCGGTCGTCCCGTGTCATCTCTTATATCCACCGTGATCGTGTTGATGTCAGTTTGTCGTACGGGCAAGTAGAGCATGTGGGTGAAACTGTGGGTGACTTGACCTCCATACGTCTTTTTAATGGGGACCACCCGTAACAGAGGTGTGTTGATATCGCCCACGATGTGGTTGTCCACCACGTCCGAGTAGACGTAGAGTCCGTACATACCCGACTTCATATCCATCGGCATCTCGCCATGGTGTTCGGTGGGACCAGCGAACGTATTTAGATCGAAACCCAACATTTGCTGTAGGATAGCACTCAGTACGACACTCGCCTTGCCGGAGACGATAAGCTGTGCCTTGTCGTTGTGTGCGTTGTAATCGAAGTCCACGTGATTCTTGAAGGGATAGGCTTTGATGGGTCTTGAAGTATTCGTCACCCCCCGTAGCGCCTTATAATGCATCAGTCTTGACAGCCCACCCATGAACTCTTTGGGGGTATCGTATTGGCCTTCGGGCAGGGTGAGTCGGGTGTTTTTGCCTTCGTAGGTCACCTCGTACCACACTTCATTGGCTCGCACGTTGTACCACGAGTAAGGGTATTGGATATCCACGAGTCTACATTCCCATCGTCCAGGTAAATGCAACGGTTGCGGTAACTGGGTCACGTACTTGGCCAAGGTGTTGTCAGGAAACATCCAGCGAACTGTTACTGGGTAGGGTGAGGTAAAACATGGCAACTGAGCTGTCCTGCTGCTGCTGTTGGTTTTAATAGGTGTTCCAGGCCTTGGGCGGTTGTGTCCGGCGTCGTGTTCGTCGCGTTGACTTGCTACGTGTCACGGCTCTGGAGATGTGGGGTGTCCTGATCGAGGGTGGTTTTTAAAGGTCTGAAAAGAAGGTGCCCGTTGTGATGGTGGTGGAGTTTTGGGGGGTGACTCCGGTTCCCAGTCGGCTTCCCAAGAAGGTTGTGGTGAGAGTCGTGGTGCACGACTCGGCGATTGCTGGGTTTGCTGCATAAAGGCCCAGCGGTGGGGGTACCCCACCAATTCCTGTGGTACATGCATGTCTTTCAAGCCTTGAGCGAAGACCTCCCATCCTCGAGGATCGGTGTGCGATCTGCGTTGACGCATCAGATCATTCGCTAAATCCGTCATGTGGGTGCCGGGGACCACCTGATTCTGTACCAGGAGTTCGCCTTTATCATTCCAAGTCATGTTAGGATTCTGTTTCATCCGTTGTAATACCAGGCCAGCTTGTTTCTTGAACGATGCAGGTACACTCTTCAGCACTTCGTCTTCCACCCACTGTGGGGCTGTGGGAGCTACCTGACCCGGCTGTTGGAGCGGTGCTGAGGTCAGCGGTCTGTCACGTGGTGGTGGTGGTGGTGGTGGTGCTGTTGCTGGGGTAGACAGGGTTTTGTATTGGTCCATGAACGTCATGTACCGTTGAAGCGTCTCATTGTACCGTTGTACTTTCTCACTGTCGCTTAACCCCGGTCTCTGTAAGATCTATTGCATCTCTCCATCGAGGGTGTTTATGGTCTTCACCGTAGGTGGGACAGGGTAGGGCGATTGGAGGTTTTGAAGGAACCGTGGTTCGACGAGGACCATTTTTTTCGTGTTGTCGGCCGAGTCCACCCAATACTGGACCCAACACGGAAGCGCAGTGCTGATGGCCCCGAGAAAGCCGCCCAGCAACACCTTTTTCTTTTGTGTTTGAGGGACCCGCTTGGACGGGGTTCGGAGACCTGTGTCTTGGCCAACTTGGTCTTCTGAGCGGAGTCAGTGGTACGTTGCCTTTGCGAGATTCTTTTTTTTTGATCTCGCACAGACAGCGTACAAGTCAAGTCCACGCCTTTGTGGTTCGGACTAACTCCGGGTGGGGCCGTCTTCAATACACGGAGCGTGGGAGCGTGCTTCCGTACTCGTGCAGACATCCTGTACAACTAATGCTAGAACCCACAACTCTGCCCTTTTTATCCACCTCACAGACAAAGTCAACCCTGCTGTGGTATTCATTCTTTTTATTATTCCCCATCATCAAACACACAGACCCCAGCTGTGGGCGCCACTGTGGGTGTGTTTACATTATTTTTGCATGTACACGTGGTGGGTCTCTCCGGGAAAGATGCCGGTCCGTAGTCGAAGGTGGTCCGGGGTGGCTTGCTTGAGGTCGAACAGCATATACCCGTGCTGAGGGGTTGTGGCATCTTTAAAGGCTTCCAACGCAAACGGTGTGCGGCCGGGATACATCTGTCTCGCCAGGTGCAGCAGTTGAGTGGTATCTCTCGGGTTTTTGAAGACCACCAGGTAGTGGGCATTTAAGCTGATATTCCGATGTTCTTTGTTTTTGCTGAACAGATTCTGCACAATGTAGATGATGCTGAGCCGTCGATGATGGCTGCCTTTGGTGAAGAGTTGGGTGACCCGTGCATCCGTCTCCGCCATGAGATCATTCAGAACCACCAAGGTGTCGGGTTCCAAATCGGCCAGGTTGGGTAGGCCTTCCACGAACGTGATGTGGGGCATTGCTGCATACGCTTCCTGCCATTCTCCGTAACACCACACGACTCTGGCAATGGGTGGAGTGATCATGCTGTCGGCGTGTTGAAGGAGCTTCCTGACGAAGTGCGTT
>JAVTVY010041310.1:0-17651 GCA_036873755.1 Hanleya hanleyi
AAGCTGCAATTTTAGCCCATAACAGATTGGCACCCAGACTACGACGGGCTTTACGTCAGCAGTATGTCGACTTACTGACCCATATGAAATTGTTGGATAAGGATCCAGTCCATATGGAAATTGAAAGAACAGCGTCGATGTTGAAAACCTCGGGCATGAACTGGAAAGCGGCGTATGTCAGAGCAATAGCACAAAGAAACATTTGTTCGAACGCATCATTAAACAACGTTAAAGCATTAAGAAAGTGTGTTAAAGCGTTGAGACGAGCGTTAAGGCGTAACGACGGGCGTTGACGGGCGTCACTGCATTTCGATGAATTGATGTCAATTCCATGAAATCAGAGCTTCTGAGCTAATTCACCAGGGCGTTGAAGCGTTGAGCCAAGCGTTGATGACCGTTACTGTCTATAAAAGCGAGCGTATTCCCAAAACACGCACAGTCGACGTTCAACCGTCAACATGGCTTATACTTGTTCTGAGTGTGAACGCACATTCACCAGACATTACGATATGATGCGACACGAGAAAAATATACATGGGATTGAAGACGCCGAGGAGCCCGTTGAGGCAGATACTGATACAGAGATTGATGAGAGTGCATCGACTGATACCGAATCCAAGATTGCTGACAGTATATCTACTGATATGCAGAGCTTGACCTCAGAGAGTCAGCCTACATCCCAGGAAAGTGAGGCAGAACCTACCTTCTGGGATCGTATTGTGACAGCAGCTATCAATACTCACGCTGAAGCGATCGAGGACGCCGGAGAGGATAATTTACAACAGACGTACACCCAAATGCGCTCCCGCATCAGGAAAACAGCCATGGCGATCTATGAACAGTATACCTTACTACCGCTTGAAATGAAAGGCGACCCCACGCACAGGTCCATCATGAAGACCAAGCGTCACTTGGAAGAGGCTATGGGGCTACCATCCACAGAGGCCCTGGAAAATGCGATCAGAATGCGCAAACAACTGTTTCAGGACATGCTGCCCGAAGAATATCCAGGCCTGTCCGACGATGATTAGAATAAACGGTTCAGAATGAACATGACCGAAGAAGGAACTCTCTGAAATGGCGACTTCTGATTGGACAAGAATACATCTAACGGACAGGAACGAATAGGACAGATGCAAATGGCGGTCTCTGATTGGACAAGAGTCTTTCTTGAATTGTAAACATACCCAACGCGGCTCCCCCAGCGTGGGTATGTTATGATGGAGGGAAAAATAAACTATATGAAAAAAAAACTTGTTGTTGTTGTTGTTCCCTCATGTGTCATCCTTGTTGTTGTTGTTTTCTCTCGCCGGTCTATATCATGGCGTCAAGGCGCTAGCGGGACCCATACAGGGTCCAGTTTTCGACACTAGGTGACCACATCCCGAAGAAATGGCCAGTTTTCGACACCGGATGTGCCGCCATCTTGAACATACGTGCCGCCATCTTGGATATGGCCCATAATGCACCGGGTCAAAATACTCGCTTCTGATTGGCTGAGAGCTCTGTGACGGATTTGAAATACTCGCTTCTGATTGGACGAGAGCTCCGCATTGCGTCTGCGCATGCGCAGAATGATATTCCTACCGCACACCCAACCCATCAGATGCCCCTTCACGAATGCTTCACTTTGTTACCTCACTCGACCCCATTGGACCATTAGAGGCTCCCCTAGCTCCAAAACGGCTAGTTTCATATCCTTTGACCACCGCGCATGCGCAGAATGCCGATATTCCAACCCCCCACCCAGCCCATTAGATGCCCCTTCACGAATGCTTCACTTTGATACCTCACTCGATCCCATTGGACCATTTGTGGCTCCCCTAGCTCCAACACGGCTATTTCCATACCCTTCGGCCACCGCGCATGCGCAGAATGCCGATACTTCAACCCACACCCAGCCCATCAGAGGCTCCCTCACCTAGGCTTCACTTTAATACCTCACTCGATCCCATTGGACCATCAGGGGCTCCCCTAGCTCCAACACGGCTATTTCCATACCCTTGGGCCACCGCGCATGCGCAGAATGCCGCTATCTCAACCCCACTAGTCCAGTCAGATGCCCCCTCACATAGGCTTCACATTGATACCTCACTCGACCCCACTGGACCAGTAGTAACTCCCCTAGCTCCAACACGGCTATTTCCATACCCTTGGACCACCGCGCATGCGCAGAATGACGCTAGTTCAACCCCACACCCAGCCCATCAGATGCCCCTTCACGAATGCTTCACTTTGATACCTCACTCGATCCCATTGGGCCATTTGTGGCTCCCCTAGTTCCAACACGGCTATTTCCATACCCTTGGGCCACCGCGCATGCGCAGAATGGTGACAACGCCCAAGCCGCTAGTCCAGTCAGATGCCCCTTCACTTTGATACCTCACTCGACCCCATTGGACCATTATTGGCTTCGCTAGCTCCAAAACGGCTATTTTCATACCCTTCGGCCACCGCGCATGCGCAGAATGACGCTAGTTCAACCCCACACCCAGCCCATTACATGCCCCCTCACATAGGCTTCACATTGATACCTCACTCGACCCCACTGGACCAGTAGTCACTCCCCTAGCTCCAACACTGCTATTTCCATATCCTTGGGCCACACGAGTTGTCTCCCTTGCGTCAATGTGTGCAGATGGCGCTACGGTCGACGCCGTGATATGGAAAGGGCGTCCCCGCACCATCCTGGAGCCGCCATTTTCTTTGTTGTTTTCTTGCGGAGATACACGGGACAATAAACACTCGACCCTAGGGTGGTACAGATGCTAGACTGATCCTATTAACATGGTACAATACCTATAGATTATGTTTATTACTATTATATGGCTTAGAGGTTTTTTTGAGGGTAATGTGAGGGTTTTTTCTGCCCGTGACGTCCCCACTGCCTCGTTTGCTCCCTTGCGCCGTCTAAAAACACCGCCATTTTACAAGTAATTAATTAAAATTAATTAATTAATTAATTAATTAATTAATTTATTAGTACCCATCCTCCGTATGGCAGAACTGTACAACCCAGAACAAGTCTAGACATGCCTTGATCACGTGATCGCCATTGGGAAACCCCCACTGGGGAATCCCCCACTGGGAAACCCCGCCACAGTTCCGCCACAAATTTTACCCGGGGGAACAAATAAGTAGGTCAATCATACCCAATTTGCTCTTTTACTACTACTTATGTCTCACATACAGATGATTCTCACTGGATTTGGTATACATCTTCACAAAGCCAAGGTTTTGTTTTGAGTAAAAGGCGAAACCTTGACCATTTGCATAGCAGACCATGTTCCGTCCACCTTCAGTGTATACAATCTAACATGGCATGGTCGCACAAAACAAGTGATCTGATTGGTCAGTATACACAGGATGTTGCTTTGCTGATTGGTTGAAATTTACAGTTGAATTTTTCATGAACACCATACATTCCCATGTATGCAGGGGTATCTAGGATAGAAATACACCTGGTTTAGCCAGGGTGGATTCATATAGCCCAGGTGTGATATATATATATAATATTCCGTGATATTATGCCTGAGTTCACTGAGATTGATACATGTTGGCGTTCATGCAAAATACATACAGCGGCACGTTTTCCTGTATCATGTGCATCATAGTGTATGGACGCCATCCATGGCCAGTGTGTGATATCTTTGGCCTCGCCTGGCTCCGTGATATTGGCGTTATTGGAGAGGTTGATCAGTCCCCCGACTCCACACGAGCTGTAGCCATCTGAAATAAGAGAATACAACGTCAGATATAATCAGTTTCCTTGGTTTTAACATCCCATCGTCAGAGATAATCATTTTCCTTGGTTTTAACATCCCATCGTGCGTCCTCTAAAATTTTGGGGGGTTTTGGCACTGAGTGTCAACTTACAATTACAATCCCTAGCGCAATATATGTGCATTTCAGTGATCTTGATAAATGTTTCGATGTAATTGAAGATTGTTGTCAATAATAAGTAATAAAAATGAAAATATTTATTAATAATAGTTCATGTTGCTATTATCTGGTATTGCGATGCATATCCCTCCCCAAGTCTTCCATCCCTTTCAATGAACCGTTACAGAAACTCTTATGATTGGTTGAATTTCCGTCCAATGTTCTCCACAGGCCAATGAAAATGCCGGATTTCGTTTTAAAAATTTGAATCACCCAATCAAGTATTTCAAATATGCAAGATAACCCGTGATGCTCTGTTGTTTCCATAAAACTCCATTAACGAGAGCTTCTAATGTCGTTGTCTACCGTCCATTTTTCAAGAAACATTCCAACATTACTGTTACAGTTTACCTATAGACAGAGTCACACTCATTTATCCAATGATCAGTGAACTCCGTTCAGATGGTGGAGATGATTCAAGCTCACTTACCAGCTGAACCATCTGTTAGACTTTTAGTTAAAGTTTCAAGATCTGTGGTTTTCTCTAGGTGATAGAATTGGTCAGCGGATGCGATATCCGCAAGCACGTTTTGGTCGATATCGTCGCCAAGGCCGATAGTATAGATATCCACCAAATAAGTCTTCTTCAGGAAGTCTGCCACCGGTTTGGGATCTCCGCCCATATTGTGTTTCCCTGTCGACGAATTTAATACGATTATGTCAGACATATAAAATAGGGTGAGTGAGTGAGTGAATAGGGTTTAACGTCGCTTTCAACATTTTTTCAGCTATATCACGACGGGGAAGGGAAGGGATGGGAGGGGGAGGGGCAGGGGCACCTACTTGTAACAGAGCAGATCTAATGCTGCCATTTTATGACATATAAAATAAAACCGTTAGGTGACTGTTACAACTTCATCATTAGATAGCTATTCAGTCACTCGGACTAGCCTCGTAGTATATGTAGGCTATACTGATCTCGTCCATCACTGGCAGGAATCCATATATTGGCATCCATGGCTACACTCCTTGTCGGCACAGTATTACTCCTTAACTCCAAACAGCGCATGTCAGCAGTACGACTTCCGTTGCCATGGAAGTCGTCTGGCGACGAAAACTCAAGTGAAACACCTCAAATTAGATGAGATCCCTCAAAGATAGAATCAGGGGAACATTCAATTCATTCAAATATATATTTTATCTCCGGATAATACAACGAGGACTATCTGAGCGGAAATACATCCTCTAGTACGTGGTGTGCCTCACGTGCGGCGGATCACGATTTACACCTATTGATCCGCGAGGTCATATGGCTTCAACGGAATAGGCCGAGCGGTCGCGAATGCTCTCTAGTGTGATCTCCGGGGCATTCGCGATCGCTCGGCCGATTCCATCGAAGTCATCTGACATTGCACATTAATGATGTAGGGATTTTACAGCTCTCAGCTGTAAATCTTGATCCGCCGGACGTGTGACACATGTCAGCACGTACTACAGGATGTGTGTCCGATCACATAGTCCTCGCTGTATTTCTCCATAGTATATATATATATCTAAATGACTTGAATATCCTCTTGATTCTGTCACTGAAAGATGTCGTCTAATTCGAGATGTTTGTCCTGGCTTTTCATTTCAAGCCGATCTCTATGGCAACGGAGGTCGTACAGCTGACATGCGCTGAAGGGAGTTCCGGCGTGATGATGTGCTTGAAAGGAGTTTCAACATGGATACCAATATGGATTCCTACCAGTCACTATATCCTCCATTATAGTACGAGACCGTGCCGAATGATCTCCGGGGTTGATTGAGACAGTCTGCTGGTGAAGCTAACATTTTGGTTGGTCGAATTTCAGACTTGAAAAGGGAACTTTTCAAACAGTAGTGTGGTGCAGGTGGAGAGGCTACTAAAGGACAAACGACCAGTTCATTGTCAGTCGCCCAGCTGACATTCGCTGTTCGGATTTCATGCTATGGTATAGACGTGACCGACTTTTATGGTCGCTGATACCACATTGGTCAGGGTCAATATGGATATTTGACCACATGAAATATGATCCATATAAAATATATGGTCAGAGTCACCATATTCTTCTGACAGTGTTCCCAGCATTTTGTTATTTCTACCATTACACACAATGCCCCTAACGCCAAACATCTTCAATCCATAAAAGAATGGTCTCTATGGCGCCAGAGTTGCCGAGTTTGGATGTAGGCGATGGTGAAGGGCGGGTATGTATGAGAGAGAGAGAAACAGAGAGAGAGAGGAAGAGAGAGAGAAATGGAGCGAGAGAGCGGGGAACAATGGAATGGGGGGAGTGCATTCCCCTTCGTTTCAAATCATTAGTCGTCAAGAGGGGAAACAATACAAGTAAAACACTTCTCGTCAGATGTTCCACGACCCTGGAATAGATGTTTGTATGTGTCTTGCAGCTGCTGAAGATTTCGGTGTGATTGTCAGATAACGAATTTCATTGCTCACCATGAAGTGGCGTCACAAAAAGACGGATTTGTCCGTAACGCATTGTCGGGCGATATATTTTTTTTTCTACCGCTATATCTACTCATAAATCAGTTTTGTGAAGAGTCTGTTGAGCTGTTGAAATTGTTCCGGACGAACACTTTTCGTGCACCCCTCCCCGCCCAAACCTCCATGCCCCTTCGCTTCATCTTGGATCAAATATCAGTCATCAGGTAATATGATGTCACTTACCGTCGGTCAACAACACGATGGCTATCGTTGCTTTGGAGCCTGCTATCTTTCTTGTTGGTATCAAATTGTTCTGTACTTCCTCCAGTGCTTTAGCCGTTGCGGTTCCACCATTTTCTGCAAAGATGATTGGTGTTTCATAAGATACGTTAGATGTTACATACGTCAGATGTATTCAATAATATTCATATTTAACAGGTGAGGTCCAAGGTATTCATCATTTCGTATTAATTAGCACACACCAAAGACCTAGTAAACAGATCGTGAAGCTTGTAACGCGTCAAGGAAAATCGGACCTTCTGTTCAGAAATATTGCACATATATTTTGACAAGAGATGACCAAAACAACACTCGTTAAGACACACAAGCCAAGAGTCGAGATAGGGATTAGCTTGTCCCGTCACTTTTCACGAGTCGACGGTGAAACCTTGACTGAATGACTACACTGTTAAAAATATATGGTCGCTCCGATCATGTAAACTGTGGTCTAAGTATCCGACCAAGAAAAAGTTGGTCGGAAATTCTTGGATTTCGACCAAGTAATATATGGTCGCGAGCAAGAAATATATGATCCCCCCGACCATGTAAATTCCGACAGAGAAAAAGTTGGTCGTAAACTCTTGCTCGAAAAAAGCGACCAAGAAATGTATGGTCGTTCCGACCATATAAAGTATAGTACAGTCTGTACGTACAGTCGGGGGATCGACCAAGTATTATCTGGTCGAACTCCGACCAATTAATATATTGTCGCTTCGACCAGGAAAAGTGTGGTCGGACAGCGACCCCATAATAATACTTGTTCGGTCACGTCTATACCATACTTATATGGTCGCAGGCGACAAAATTATTCTTGGCAATTTCGACAATTTTGTTTCAACAGTGTAGCAGATAGCGCTCCGCTCACTCCCACTCACAGGCCCGCAAAACAAGAGATTTGGGTGTGGTATTAGGGTGAAGTGTCAAAATATGGGGTCTCTATATATAACCCCATGCTTTATATAAATAAACATAAAGGTGTGAAACGGACTTTGGGTGAATCGAGAAATAAACGGTTTACCGCCAAACAAAATACATCATCATATTCTACAAGTATCACTTTATATATTCCCGTCATCAAATTAGTAAATTTGTGCAATTTTTTACCTTTGCAGGGCGATTCAAAATCCAACGTAACTGTCCGTCCATCCAGGAACAGTTAGATTATGGCGGGCTTCGTTCTCAATTCTGATTGGTCAGTAGCGACACGCCTTCGGTAAGAGAGATCACGCACTGTTCAGCTGTCGCGACTGACCAATCAGAATTGAGAACGAAGCCCGCCATAATCTAACTGTTCCTAGATGGACGGACAGTTACGTTGGATTTTGAATCGCCCAGCAAAGGTAAAAAAGTACACGGCTTACTGACCGCCCCCCCCAAATCTCTTGTTTTGCGGGCCTGTGCTCCCACTGTACAAATGGAGCAGCGAGGAGAGGGATCGAAGTGTCCAATCAAAATCTTGCAGATATGTTCAAAATAAATGATCTAATAGACCAACAAAACTTGCCTGCCTGCTCTCTTGATTGGCTGATATTTATAGAGGCATTTTCCATGAGGATAAGCCGAACGAGTAGTTACATTCTAGTCCCACGAGACTCCCTACTACGAGAAGAGGCTCCAGGGGGAAATGATTGCCATCCCCCCAAAGTTTGGATGAGTAGGTGCGTATGATTTCTTCGCATGATCTTCCGGTCTATCACCCTTAGTTGTTTTTACCTCCGTCGATCAGACGGAGGTCTAGGAGCGCAACGTGAAATCTCCCGCCAAATAATTGTCATATGGGGAACCCACGACTCGTGTGATTTCCAATAGAGATTGCCATGGTTCCCGACGAAATTTTGAAAAGTTTCTGGACACAAATGAATGCTTACGTCACAAAAGGTGTGTATCCTTTGCAGCGCTTCCACCGGGTCTCTTTATTCGAGGGTACTAAATTCGCGCGTGGCCGGTATGCGACGAAGACAAACCTGCTCTTTCATAAAAAAGTAAATTTTCACGAAAGAAAAACTCGCATTCCAGATAGTATAATTGGAAACTTCCTCGAGAATCTCTGAATCGGCAAAAAGATAAAAGTAAATTTTCACGAAAGAAAAACTCGCATTCCAGATAGTATAATTGGAAACTTCCTCGAGAATCTCTGAATCGGCAAAAAGATAAAGCGACTGAGTGCTTTTCATTCACCAGGATGCGAGTCGGAAGCAGAAGTCACCAAAAGTCAGAGGTCAAAACGTAAAACTCCTAAAGAACTCTCGGCTTTTCTTTCTTTTTTTTTTTTAGTTGGGTGCGTGAGGGGGGTGGAGGGTTGGGAGATAGCGACTGAAAAATATATCTTCCCATGCTTCAACCGTTAACGAACCAGATCGCGAACCTAGCCGGATAGTTCCTGCTCAAAATTATCCGTCGTCTGCGGCGGTTGAAGTGGTCACGGAAGCTCGAACTGTGATGCTAGGAAAAACTGTTATTGTTGCTTAGGTAGTCTGAAAAAGTCATCAATAACTGCCCCACGAGGCGCTCTCTCGGCTTTTCTGTCCTTTTGTTTGAAGAGTTGTGGAGATAGCGACTGGAAATATATATCTTCCCATGATACTTCAATCGTGCGCTCATGAATTCCAGGGAAAAGCGGACATTGCTAAACAGCCCTTTTTCGCATAAAATTCACTCCACATTCTGTCGTAGACCCTATATTAGCATGCTGTTTGTTCTAATCGCTTCCTATGATCCCCGGGAACAAGCCAATAATAGAGAAGTTCAAGGGCGTAGGCAAGGGGGGGCTTGGGGGGGCTTGAGCCCCCCCCAAATTTTGACGGCCGCAAAAAAAAAAGAACAAAACAAACAAACAAACGAAAAAAGGAAAGAAAGAAAGAAAAAGAAACCTAACATATCATATAAGATCACGTATCTTATTCAATTATTACAGGAGAAGTAAACTTATCACCGCCAGTGCATACCATTAGGCCTAAAATAAGATTGCAATTGATCAGTGATCAAAGCCATAGATTGACGATTTCGGGCTTCAATCGAGAATGGAATAGTGTGCTCCAAATCCAATCAAATGCCGCCTATTTGGACAAAAAACATCAAAACTTCCGATGAGGAGAATTTTTCGTAACTTTTTCACTACAAACTTATTTTGTTTTTCAATTGAGATCCCAGTACTTCTTTATTCACAAACAAGAGATATACAAACTCTCAACTACTTTTCATAAAGAAACCCTAGAAATAAACCTACTGTCTTTCCCAGATAATAAATCCCAGACGTTTTTGGTGATATTTCGGAGAAAATTTATCGTACAACATTGAAACTTCACACAGTATATAAACTAAAAAGCCCGAATTGTATTTCTGTCTTTCATTAAAATTTGTTGAGAACTGACCAAAGTCACCGATACCTACCATGTTATTTTGGGGCCACGATAACTTTGATCTGCCATTGTTAAAACATGCGAGCTTGACGTAAAAAATCAAAAATATCTCACAAATTTCCCATCTAATTTTTGTTTTCGCGATTTATTGAGAACTACTGGAGGGGAATAAATTTAGTATTTTTTTTTTATCTACTGTGTGAAGTTTCAATGTTGTCGGATAAATTGTCCCAGAAATATCGTCGGAAATGTCCGAGACGAAACGTGCTCAGACACGCGCTGCTATCGGGGCACGACAGTATTGTCTAAGGATTAACTTGAAATATAGTGCAAACCTGAGACTGAATGATCACTTCAGCTTGTATATCATTGCAGTGATCGTCTTTGTTATGAGACATTTTGGGATAAATCAAAGTTCAGTTGTTACAACGTTATACTACTCAGATGCTCCCAGAGAGTGCCAATTTACCATCAAGTTTCAAAAAAAATTCTTACGCTGCGAGGGGGGATACCCCCCTCTCAGACTCTCCCCCTCTCAAGCCCCCCCAAATTTGACAACTTGTCTACGCCCTTGAGAAGATGTGTTTTAATAGCGAAATATTTTTCCCGCAATTTTTTAACATGAAGAACTCGGGAAATTCTAAATTGTCAAAGAAGAAAAATTGCACTTTACTGAAAACTATACTATTTTGAAACATCTGCAGAAAAGATATGCATGTGGCGGGAGCTGTATACCTTAGTCAAAATAAGAGGTCAGAGTTTTAATTTTCTAAGTAGAAGAGATAAATTCACTCTAGGAATATTTTTTTGAAGAAAATGTGTAATTAATAAAGCACTTTTACCGATAAGATTTAAAAAGCGCACTCGTGATTCCATCACGATTTTTTGTCGATTCCGTCACGGACTAGATTTAACCCCTGGGATGATCCAGTCGCGTTTTTCTCACGATGAAAAAAATCTTATCATCCTTGGGTACTGTATGTTAGTAAGAGATGTCATATAAGAATAGTCAGATTGAAACAGAGCAGCAAAAAAATAGACAAGCAACACTAGTCAAGAGTCATGTCCGTTTCAGGTGATTCCGTCACGAACATTTCGAAGCATGATTTACTGAAAATGCTGGATCATCTGTAGATTTTTCATGGATCCGTAAACAGATGTCATATAGAATAGCAAACTAAACTTGAAACTACATGGGTATGACCACGGAACTTCCGAGTACATGACTTTGAATAAAGAAAAAGTCTTCCCAACGGTGATTCCGTCACGGTGGAATTCATGATCTGTGAATCCGATCAACAACCTAGCCGGACAATCTGTCAAAAATTATCCGTCGTCTGGGTAAGGTTGAAGGGTAATCGGAAGCTCGGACTGTGATACAGGCAAAAACTGTTGTTGTTGTAGTCTAGAAAAATAACTGGCATGCACTCTATGGAGAAGGGCCTCGTGAGGCACAAAGTGCAATTTTTTGTTGTTGTTTATCTGCAAATCCGCTCAACTCGATGGGTATCTTTCACTTGTTCTCACAGTTGCCTGGCCTGTGTGATATTGGGTGGTCGAAGTCTACGTATAGTTTTTTTCAATAAATTATGGAAATTAATATAACGTATATACAGATATTTTTTTAAATAGATTTTTTTATAAGTGTATTTCTCTTTCATCTTTGGCTCAATTAAAGTCATTCTCTAAAATGTGAAGCCGAGTTAATACAGTTTTTAATTATCTACCAAACCCTGTCCTCTATGACATAGAATAAAAGAGAAGTTGGGAATAGAACCGCTCAACACAGTCATTTCTAAACATCAAGTTGTACATAAGTATTTTTACTTACTCTGTACAAGCTGAGGGCATTTTTGTGGCTTTTGAAAATTTTGAGATTTTTGCGAGTCTGTCCATATTTAACTAAGCGACGTCTAAGCGTGCTAATGTACGCGCGTTATATTCATATCAAGTATGATGCGGCTTGTGTTCAATGAGGCTTGGAATGTTTATACAATTAATTTTCTTCTCACTGTTACACAATAAATATTTGCTGCGTGGAATCCAGTCATTTGTTCCTTAGGGGCAATATTCTCATCAGCCATCACCATTCAATGTGAATGTGATACATGTACAAGTCCATGGTCATTGATACAGTAAGGTGAAGGCGAAGGTGACCTGTAACACCAGTATACAAAATTATACCGAGCGCATTGAATCCTCATCATATGATGTTGAGACAGATCAGAACGAAGTGTCGGTAAAATCAGGTGTGTTTTGAAGAGCATTCTCTCATCAGTGATGATGCTATACTGTACACATACAAAATATGAAGTGTTGCTGTGTTGGGCCTATAGCTTTCCAGGTTTTCCATCAATATACTCTGTTCCATACCCCAATATTTCAAGCACGTCAAATCAAACAAAAATTATTTGCTGGGAATGTGACTTTCACATCCCTGTCTGGACATGCTAGTGAGGAACCCTCAATCCCAGATTAATTACCATTGATGAAGCTAACGTCCAACAAATGCAAAATTGAGCTTGGCATCCGGCCGTATGTTATTCAGTGATGTATTACGCTACGGACCCTGTTGCCTCGACGGAGGTCTTTGCGCTCATCCAGCGCTTGTTTATCAGATGAAGGCTCTAAGCTGCGATTTTCGGTAATAGTACTAAACAAACCGAAGTATATGACGTTTACTGAGTGATAAGTGCGTAAAAACGCGAGAATCTGGTGAACTTCTTCTTCGCAATCAACTGTGAAACGGAACAATATGTGTTGTCTCCCTTGTCAAACGGTTACCTGTCGTTTATTAATAAATAGCAAAACAACTCATAATTATTTTATTTTCTGGGTTAAGAGTGAAGAGATTTTCGGCTAACTTCCTCCATTGTTGTTATAATTTGTAACGTTCGTCAACTTATTACAAAAAATTGTTCACTAATCCCCCCAAATAATTAACATAGTCGCTGTTAATTTGTTAAAATCTCACGGAGACCACGCTTATATAAAGGGATCAAGTTGCCTCATTGGTGACGTAACTACACGGTTCAAGTGTTTCAGATTTTGAATTGAATGTTGGCGGTTAATAAAGACGGTAAAAGTTTCCTTGAGCGATGCTGCAAGAGAGGGTCTCGGTGTCAAAATAGTGGCATGGCTCCCATTTACGTGGGAGTCGTGATCTCACTATCACGAAGGCATTACTCTGTTGAGAATGGAAGTAGTTAGTATTCAAAGACGAAATTCATTCAGCTGTTACTTTAGCTAAGCCAAATATATATATATTTTTTTGTAATAAAACATATTATCGAACACATAACCCTATGAGTAGTCCGGTAATTAAGACACCACTGATAGCATATTGATATTGAGAATAAAGAACGAATATATATACACGGGCAGGCCCGACTTATATCTTGAGATATTGGTGTAGGCCTACGTTAGTGAGAACACACACCTTTCCTCGTGATTTTGTCTATTGCTTCTTTCAATCCCTCTACAGTTCGTTCTGGATTGAACATTTCGGATACATCGACCACCTCGTCATCATATGTAAGGATCCCCAACCTTGTTCCGTCTATTGTATCAGATACACCGACCTAGAATGAGAAAGCAAAATAAAAGATTTTGATAAAGAGCTTGTACAATTTCTTTAAAATGAAAACAGTACAACTGAGCACCATTCTTGGACTTATGAGAAGCTTTAAATGTGCAATATTCTGAGAATTCCGGCGTTGTTCTCATTGAAATATCCTTTTTGGTTGCACAGATGTTGTCAGAAGGATTGGATATACATGTGATTATACCGAAAATAGTTGAGTCAAAATAGAATTGGACCCAAAATATTTGGGTCCGTCACCTCTATACCCTAAGAATTCTGGTCAATTTGACCCAATACTTTTGACAGTGTACAACAAAGCACCACATAGTAAGCACAAGTTTTCAAAAGGTAACGACAGACGCTACTAAAATCTGATAAAAAATTTGGCTGAAGTGGGTTTAAGTACTGGTTTTGCTTTAATATGTTATGGTACTTTGTGATTAGTTTACGGTAGTTGTTAGTTCTAGGGATCCTGAGATTTATTATAAAGATTTTTAGTGTACAAAGAATTAAATATACTCCTCGGCTCACCAAACTTTGGTTGAGTCAGTTAACGAGAGGGTCAATGGCAATGATTGTCGTCGTTCTTTGAGTCTATTGGGCAACCTCCAAGCAGGTTATCTCCCCTTATACCATGTCGATCGACCCTGCCTCGGGACACTTATACTCAAACTTCAAGTATTAATTCCACCATGTGTCTGTTCTACTAATCACTGCTAGATGTCAAATATTTATATAGCCTTAACACTAGAACCAGAACATCATTCCACAAACGTACATTTACCAGGTCAGTCAACTTTATCAGATATACTCGATGTAATGGTATTTGATTCCAACCTGCTATAGATGTGTGTGACGTTTTGGTTTCTAAAAAACGGTAAAAAAAAATCTGTTGGCTCTTTAACAAGACGAACTATTTTCCATAAATAGATATGGGTTCATTTACCACGTAGCGCAGTTTACCAATGATGCTTAGCTAGGTTGCGGTGAATTAGGCCCACTATTCTATTGCTGTCTGATTCAGGAATAATTTAAGCAAAACAGTACAGGAAATGTTATCAGTTTAGGCCGCTGCCAGCGCAGTCATTTGTCAGAATAGACCCGTGTGAAGAGTGCAAAAACAGTTTCGTGCCAAAGATGGCTGACGTAAAGCAAAGTTATAATCGTAGGTCCATAGCTTTGTATGGATATTGTCACTTACCGAGGGCGACAAAACACCCTGGCATTCTACAGTGGGTCTTCACCAAGCCATGCAGCCTTTGACGAAAATTAAAAGTGCTAGATTATCCGAACTGCTCCGTATCGCGACAACTTGGATTAACCAGAACTAATCAACTGCAGTGCATTTTGGAGGATTCGGCAGACGCTCCCGGCAGAGGAAGGAAAACAAACAATGGATAACTACATGTAATTATATAACTGTTACGAACACCACTACCACCACATTTAAGCTATCGGTCGTTTGTTTGAAAAAACAAAACAAAACAAACAAACGCCAATCTTGGTTTTGTGGGATCAAATGAAGACGCATATTCAAGTTTTGTTAAATGATGTTTTGGTAACGAGTTATATTGCAAAGTGAATGATGGCACGGACGATTTATATAAACACGATTGGAAGTGTTGTGGAGTTGGACTTCAAGGTACTATTTTTCTGACTTTGATCAATTTCTGACTTGTATCAATGTGTAAAGTATTCTTCTGACCTAAAACACAAAATTCGAAGAATACAAGCTTAAGCAATGCTCCAGGTCCGTACTTCCTGTTGGCCATAAAGAGGATAGAATGAAAGCCGGCTGGTGTCCATTTTTATCAAAAACAACACGGAACTATTTTGTCGGAATGCCGTCTTGGCCGGGTAGTCAAGCGCCAGCGTCGGCAGGGGCTGACCTGATTGGCCAGTGAACACGCTCCCAATAGCATGTCGTTACACGACGGCTAAAATTCGTTACATTACCGGTAAACTTTGCTATCTAATCAAGAGGATAGAAAATTAACCAACCTTCTCCACCAAAGCTTTGGTGAAATTTTTGGCGATTTCCAGTTCTTCGTCTGAAATACTACCTGAGACGTCCAGTAAGATATAAAGATCAAGTCCGTACTGATAATCAAGGTTTAAGACTCGACCATAGCCTGAAGTTTGATTTTCATAGGTTATATTCGGAAGAATCTTCGATCCTAACACACTGTCCTTGGATCCTATGGAAATGGTGTCCATCTTTTCGTTAAAGATGCTGGCGACTTCTTCAACGTTGGAAAAACTTTTCTTATCTGAAAAAAAAGAGAACAAGTTAAAAGTGACACATGAAAATAATCAATTTTATTTCATTATTAACTGCAGATGTAGTATACCATTACCGAAGCCGTCCGTGCGTCCAAAAGTGTGTGTGTACCACTGCGCCCGTGCTCCCATGCAGTGATGTGAACATGGTGCCCTGCATGTCAGATTGTAAGCGGGGGGAGGCACTATCGGGCGGGGACTGGGATGGTGCCCTGCGACGGGGAGAGGGGGGACACTTTAAGAGTGGTAAGACTGTAAATAGAGCGATACTGTAGGGGTGGTGAGACTGTTGGGGGGTGAGAAAGATGTAGGGGATCGGATACTTTGCGAAACCTTTTACTGGATAAGTGTACTGTGGTTCCATAACTCCAAGTACAGCTGTCGGCCACAAATACAAAGGTGCAGTCACCATAGAGGGTTAGCACTCCTCTGTCTAATCTTAAAGCCAGTGATCCAGAACAGCGTTTCGTTTTCCACAAAAATGTAGCCAACCAAGAACTTGCATTTTTATACGGGTAATACGCTATTAAATGTCCCATCTCAATTATAGCACGTGTATACGCCTATATCTAATCAGTGTTGAAATATTGAGTCATGCAGATGAACTTTATTTACATCCGACTGATAATTCTGGACCGGACGATGATAGCGCTGTCAGATATGTAACATATAATTTTGGACCGGACGTTACTAAAGGTTTCAGATATCTAACATGATAATTCTGGACCGGACGATGCTAGCGCTGTCAGATATGTAACATGATAATTCGGGGCCGTAAGATGCTAGCGCTGTCAGATATGTAACATGATAATTCTGGACCGGGCGATGCTAGCGCTGTCAGATATGTAACATGATAATTCTAGGGCGGACGATGCTAGCGCTGTCAGATATGTAACATGATAATTCTGGACCGGACGATGCTAGCGCTGTCAGATATGTAACATGATAATTCTGGACCGGATGATGCTAGTGCTGTCAGATATTGACATGATAGTTCTGGACCGGACTATACTGAAGCTGTCATGTATCTAACATGATAATTCTGGATCGGACGATGCTAGCGCTTTCAGTTATGTAACATATAATTCTGGACCTGACGATACTAAAGCTGTCAAGTATCTAACATGATAATTCTGGACCGGACGATGCTAGCGCTGTCAGATATGTAACATGTTAATTCTGGACTGTACGATGCTAGCGCTGTCAGATATGTAACATATAATTCTGGACATGGCGATGTTAGCGCTGTCAGATATGTAACATGATAATTCTGGACCGGACGATGCTAGCGCTGTCAGATATGTAACGTGATACTTCTGGACCGGACGATGCTAGCACTGTCAGATACATGATAATTCTGGACCGGACGATGCTAGCGCTGTCAGATATGTAACAGGATAATTCTGGACCTGGCGATGCTAGCGCTGTCAGATATGTAACATGATAATTCTGGACCGGACGATGCTAGCGCTGTCAAATATGTAACATGATAATTCTGGACCGGATGATACTAAAGCTGTCAGATATGTAACATGATAATTCTGGACCGGACGATGCTAGCGCTGTCAGATATGTAATACAGAACTTACGTTTACAATAGGTATCCGTTCCTGACCACATTCCATTAACCAAACACTTTCTGGTCTCTGATCCCCGGAGAAGGAAATCGTCACCACACGTGAACGTGACAACATCATCGACATTATAGTTCTCTCCGTCTTTCACTGCACCGATGGGCGTTCCCGGGTCAGGGCAATCCGAATCTGAGCGAAACAAGCAAAACTAGTAACAATGATCACGT
>JAVTVY010041311.1:0-18048 GCA_036873755.1 Hanleya hanleyi
TTTCGAATCGGACAAAAAAAAGGTATCTTGCGCAACTAGACCCCAAGGGGAACCTGTGTACCAAATTTGAGAAAGATCCATGCAGTAGTTCCTGAGAAATCGCGATAACAAGGTTTCATGGGGAAATCCAAGATGGCTGCCTGGCGGCCATATTGGATTTTCGAATCGGACCAAAAAAGGTTTCTTTGCACAACTAGACCCCAAGGGGAACCTGTGTACCAAATTTGAGAAAGATCCATGCAGTAGTTCCTGAGAAATCGCGATAACAAGGTTTCATGGGGAAATCCAAGATGGATGCCTGGTGGCCATATTGGATTTTCGAATCGGACCAGAAAAGGTATCTTGCACAACTAGACCCCAAGGGGAACCTGTGTACCAAATTGAGAAAGATCCATGCAGTAGTTCCTGAGAAATCGCGATAACAAGGTTTCATGGGGAAATCCAAGATGGCTGCCTGGTGGCCATATTGGATTTTCGAATCGGACCAAAAAAGGTTTCTTGCACAACTAGACCGCAAGGGGAACCTGTGCACCAAATTTGAGAAAGATCCATGCAGTAGTTCCTGAGAAATCGCGATAACAAGGTTTCATGGGGAAATCCAAGATGGCTGCCTGGTGGCCATATTGGATTTTCGAATCGGACCAAAAAAGGTTTCTTGCACAACTAGACCCCAAGGGGAACCTGTGTACCAAATTTGAGAAAGATCCATGCAGTAGTTCCTGAGGAATCACGATAACAAGGTTTCATGGGGAAATCCAAGATGGCTGCCTGGTGGCCATATTGGATTTTCGAATCGGACCAAAACAGGTTTCTTGCACAACTAGACCCCAAGGGGAACCTGTGTACCAAATTTGAGAAAGATCCATGCAGTAGTTCCTGAGAAATCGCGATAACAAGGTTTCATGGGGAAATCCAAGATGGCTGCCTGGTGGCCATATTAGATTTTCGAATCGAAGCAAAAAAGGTTTCTTGCACAACTAGACCCCAAGGGGAACCTGTGTACCAAATTTTAGAAAGATCCATGCAGTAGTTCCTGAGAAATCGCGATAACAAGAATTGTTGACGGACGGACGACGGACCACGGACGAAAAGCGATTTGAACAGCCCACCATCTGGTGATGGTGGGCTAAAAATCATCACAGAGGCATCGGGAGTTGCTGCCCTTGAAATGAATACTCGCATTGCCAGGCTTCCTTCTACACCTACTTACATGGCCAGTGTGATAATTGTAATAATTATTTAGTAATGTAATTTTCTGTTCTTAATTGTGACTCTTTACCAATTCACAATTTTGTTATTCTTGGTACTTGGTACCTCCAAGTAGATCTAATACTGGAGGTACAGTAGAGCTAACACTGGAGCACAGTAGAGCTAATACTGATGGTACAGTAGAGCTAATACTGGTAACACAGTAGAGCTAACACTGGTAGTACAGTACAGCTAATACTGGTAGTACAGTAGAGCTAATACTGGTAGTACAGTAGAACTAATACTGGTAGCACAGTAGCGCTAACACTGATAGTACAGTACAGCTAATACTGGTAGTACAGTAGAGCTAATACTGGAAGTACAGTAGAGCTAATACTGGTAGTACAGTGTAGCTAATACTGGTACCACAGTAGAGCTAACACTGATAGTACAGTACAGCTAATACTGGCAGTACAGTACAGCTAATACTGGTAGTAGAGCTAATACTGGCAGTACAGTAGAGCTAATACTTGCAGTACAGACGAGCTAATACTGGTAGTACAGTAGAGCTAATACTGGTAGTACAGTAGAGCTAACACTGGTAGTACAATACAGCTAATACTGGTAATACAGTAGAGCTAACACTGGTAGTACAGTACAGCTAATACTGGTAGTACAGTAGAGCTAATACTGGTAGTAGAGCTAATACTAGTAGTACAGTAGAGCTAATATTGGTAGTACAGTATAGCTAATACTGGTACCACAGTAGACCGAACACTGATAGTACAGTACAGCTAATGATACTGGTAGTACAGTACAGATAACACTGGTAGTAGAGCTAATACTGGTAGTACAGTAGAGCTAATACTGGTAGTACAGTGGAGCTAATACTGGTAGTACAGTGGAGCTAATACTGGTAGTACAGTAGAGCTAACACTGGTAGTACAGTAGAGCTAATACTGGTAGTACAGTAGAGCTAATAGTGGTAGAAGAGTAGTCCTGTGTAATGGCAGACATTCATCCAGCACTTGTACCAGCTTCCAGCCAGTGGGAATTTCCCTTTGGCTCAGTCAGTAGAGAGCTGGAATTGTAAGCAGGAGCTACAGTGATCAACTGTCGATCGGCTTCTCCTCATCTTTTAAATTGGTGCCGTGACCAGGATACTTGGGAAACCAACTGGGAATGCATGGATTGTGCTTGAAATAAGAGAGTCAAGTGATTCTTCTTTGAGAAGGGGATATGTATAACAAGAGACACCCATCCAGTGCTTGTTCTAGCTTGTAGGTAAGGAGAATTTCTCTTTAGCTCAGTCGGTAGTGCACCGGATTCATAAGCAAGAGGTAAGAGTGATCGACTCCCGATCAGGCTTCTCCTCATCCTTTACACCTGCTAATGACATAGATGATCTTACAGGTAAATTGATGACAACATTCATACCTGTATTTTCGTCCAATCTTCTTCAAGAACTGTCTTGTCATTGTCATCTGTCGAGTCCAGATAATTTTTCCTAAACTCGTCTCCAAGATCTCTGAGAGGCTTAGAAAATCTCATGCTTCTTCGGGCCTGAGGACAAACACAATGCAAAATAATACATTTAACTAGTTTGAAATAATAAAAAAACAGAAATTATTATATTTGTGCAATGTACATTTTATATATAATAAGACTGAGGGAATTTGAGATTTCTATATTCATATAATCACTGTATAGAAAAGATATTCACACAACATGAACAGTTCCAATATCATGATGAAATACAGAAACAGGCATGGTACTATCCAATAAATATATTGACATGCAAGTCAAATATTGAATGTGATCGACATGGCAGGCATATTATATACATGTCTTTATGTGGCTGTCCCAAACTGTTTAATTATTTTCCTATTGGTGCATTTCATCCTTTATCATCATGAACAATCAGTTTTTCTCCGATTTTCAGTAATTTTGTAGCTTTCAATGTTTATACCATTTTGGGCAATCAGCAGCAGAAAACCTCTTTTTAGTACCACTTGTAACAAAGTTATTTCAACACATCTTTGCACATGGATGGGGGTCTGATGACATGATAACAGCTTCTTTTTTTGTTGTGTTGTATTGGAGCCCCAATACAGCACGGAGAAGATGTGATAACCTGAACAATTGAAATTTTCCCATTTTATAGATGGAGATATTGCTTCATAGGAATATGAACCTGTTTGATGAAAACGTCTTCTCTAAAAGTCGCATATATTTTCAAAGGTCAATTTATACAAGTTTTTGCTACATTTTGCTACACTGTTTGTAAAATTGTACAGAAACTTGTGGCCAACATGTTTACTTGTGTTCATTCCATTTGTTGAAATTTGATCAGTTCAAGGAATGTGCACATATAAGAAATTAGAACCTATCTCAGATAAAATTCATGTAAGCTCACAGTTGATTAATTTGAATGGAAAGACTTACAGTCCAGAAGACTGGGCTGAATTCTGAATACTGTCCATGAATGACCTCTTCAGCTCGATCTAGGAGCACTGATCTGATAAAAGGATAGCAGCAATAATACGGTAATCCCTCTTATAATTCAATCCCCTTATCAAAAGTCAATCACCCCCAAGTTTTGGGACGAAATACAATTAATTGGCTGCTCTAACAACTTTGATCACCCTCTAAAATCAATAAAATAATGAAGAAATAATGGATTGTCTGCATGATTTTGAACCATTACCTCCTGTTCTAATAAATTTGACCACCCCAAGATTTTAGGATGGAAAATTTCACTTCCTGTGATTGAATTATTAGAGGGATCACCGTACAGTTGTTGATTTTATGCTATATGTACAGCGATGACATTCATCAGTTGTCCATTCATTACATTGAAGCATATTTTTATTGACTACGGTAAGTTCCCTAAGTATTCGCGACCCTAAGTAAATTCGAAAACGGGCATTTTTCCACAAGTCACATGACACTGTTCCCTAAGTAATCGAAAACGGCCCATTCGCGAGAAACCGCGG
Organism: Hanleya hanleyi; assembly: GCA_036873755.1. Classification (NCBI taxonomy): domain Eukaryota; kingdom Metazoa; phylum Mollusca; class Polyplacophora; order Lepidopleurida; family Hanleyidae; genus Hanleya; species Hanleya hanleyi. The sequence goes on from JAVTVY010041311.1 coordinate 4,185, forward strand.
TCCTAACTATTCGAAAATCCCCCATTTATCGTGGTCGCAAGATTGATAATATTGTGGGCTTATGTAGTTGTGCGATGAAAAAAACTTCCAGATTAACGAGTTTCCTTAGAATTAGTATTTGATAAACCTTGCAAACTTTTTGAGCACTTTGAACAGAACCAATTGTACATTAAACATTGTCGATTGAAGAGAGCATACGTTCGATATTATACTGAAAATATCAAAATGAAGAACTGAAGAAGTTGCGTTTCATTCGGCTTTACAAAATATATTCCAACTGAACTATTATCCCCGAGTCCTGAGAGGTACACAATCTAAATGAAATACAACCGCACACGGTCGGGATATAGTTGCATTAATTTTGGCGACTGTATGCCATGTGCGCCTCACCCAAAAACCAGAAACGCGCCTGTTTGGTTCCGACTTTCGGATTTTTCTTCCGTTTGACACGAATATTGAGATTCCCAGCTATGATAATGAAAACATATTTTTGTACTGTTCAGACAAACATAATTTAGAAACGTATCATTTCCAACGAACGCGGCGATTCAGAATATTTTACGGCCGTAGAATTCGCGGTGATGCATATACCAAAACAAGTTTGCGCTCTTGTATTCAACTTTTCAGGAGCAAGCAAACTGTGATAAATAATTATTCCACCGAACATAAACTGAGTAGAAATTTGTCATCTTTCTTTTCCAGATGATGATTCATATCGGGTGTGAACTCCCTATTTTGGAGATGCCAAAACAGTGTAAAAGACAACCAGACGCGTAACGTATTACAGACTGCATAACAGTGGAAAGACATTCAAAATCCGCAATAATGATATGCAACCCGTCAAGTTTACGCTCATTATTGATATTCCGGATGAATTCAAGTCAGTTTTTTTATTTTCGTGAGAGACATGATCTTACTGTTACGAAGCCGAAGGCATAATATATTGAGGTTGTGTTAGCTGAATATGTTATGAAGCGGGAACCTCGTACAAGCGCAAGTTTGGCCCACATGCTATGCTATCCAAGTATTGATCACGTGATGTTATTGCAACTCCGTATGACGAGAAAATGTACAACCAACACGTGGCATGTTGAAACTTCCATTCTACAGACCCCACCCAATTCTATAAAAGTATTTTCATACATTTGTTAATCAAGGATCGAAGGGATACAGTGAATTGTTAGAAAGGGCAAGCAATTCATGTCTTTCGTTTAGCCGCTATACAGGTCGGGATGAGCTCGTTCCAGCTGGGAAGATTGTATATCATCTCAGACGAGTTGGCCCTGATATGGGTGTTAGCCGAGTTGGCCGTGATATGGGCCTCCAAATAGTGTCGGGCGCTTGATTAATTTGCTGTTCGTTTTATTGACATAAACAGTTTGAAAAGCCCTTCCACAAGATTTCCCTATGAAGAGCAATCAAGAAATTATTAGGTTTGATTCTCAATCTGAAAATGACGTAATCTGTGTTTCTTCATTAGATCGATTATATATTTTCCCGTAAACATCATTGGCGTCACCGCGATAGTTGAGCCTAGTCTTCTCGGCCGTGACAAAAATTCTGCAAGGTTTCAAGCATGTCCTGAAGAGAAAATAAGGAATCAGAATGTCAAAGTGACAGAATATGCTCCCGTATGTACTAATACAATGATATACGCGAATTTGTGATTTTAAATTGGCCAGATGTCCGATGAAAGCATGACTGAGAACCGACGGGGAAACCTGATTTTTCTATAGATGATTTATACTTTGCAGTGGATTTAAATCATTTCTAGCTCCACGATTTAAATAGTGAATATAATGGGAAATATGCTACATGTAGATCTCCTTCTACCTCAATCAGTACTTTATTTATCCTTTGATGAATGGCGAAATATTGCCTGACGAATCTAAATGCACGGCAAACATTTCCCAGGTTTTGCTTCCGTGTTTCCCCTCGACCACACGTTTTCGTACCACTGAACTTCGACGAAGTATATTGAGCTTCATTCTACACACAAACGTATTGTGACCTTTCAATGTCCAACGGTATGAGCATTTAACATAGGGACTCGTCCGTTTTTCTGAACTGACCTGCACAAACTATTCGGAAGTGGTCAGTTTTTCACGACTGCGATATTCACTTCCGGTCACGAATACTTAGAGAACTTACCGTATGTGATATCTAACAAGCCTAATGAGATGCACTTAATGTAGTTATAAATTTCAGGGGGTTAAGCACATGCGAACATCTGTCAGGCCTAATTTGCAAAAAATGTAAGGTAGAAGCATGATGAAAATAGTTGATAGTACATGTAGTCCTAATGTTAATGGTTAATTTCCCTGTAACCGTGCCCCCAATTAAGGGACAGGAAATGGACGGTTTACTTCTGTGTGAAGAAAATTTGTGGCTAAGCTTTCATTCCAGCACTTCCCATAGGCAAATAAGCATAATTAATGTAATATAGTTAATCATGTTGATTAGTAATTAGTAATACCTATAAAAGCTGTTCATCAGAAGCCAAGCTCATACATCATGTTGACATTTACATGTACAGGTATGTATTCACAGATTAATGAAGAAGGCGATATTAAACATGTTAAATGCAAGTAAATGTGACAGTACATTTATACCCGGTACTATCATTTAACATTTCATAACATACATGTTTGTGTGAATCTTTTTCTGCAGCTTGAAAAATGTTCATGATACTACTTCATGGTACACGAAAACAATCTGCGGTTTATAACCGACCAGAAAAACATGCTGATGAAATCTGTATGGTTAATCTCCCTACATTCACAAGATGTTATATAACATGTATAATGGTCGACTTTCATTCAGCTGATCCCACATGACATTACATAAATTGATACATCATGGAGAAAATCATGCATTTCTCATTGCTGATTTCATTTAAAATCTTCAGAAAATGCTGAGTTGTCCCCCCTTGATATACTCTATTTAAATGTAAAAATTCAGTCTGGTCTTCGGACATCACAGGGCAATACCTGGGGAACAATGTGACCTTTCTAAGTTAAAGCATAAAGAGACTGTAATGAGTGGGGGAGGGAGTGGCAGGCATGACAGCTCCCCACCAAATTTGACCACAAACTTTTTTTTTATTAATGATGACAAGGCAACAGGAAAAGAAAGAACGATAAAATCACTGGTTAAAATTTTGCAATTAATTCAGGCTGTATTTAGTGAGCGTTATCTCAACAGCACCTTCACAACAAGAGAGATAATCAAATTTGATAGTGTAGGAAAAATGAAAATTGACTGCCTGCAGGGACTAGCAATATAGACTTACAGGACAAAAACAAGGAAAGATAATTAGAAATGTAATTGAAACTGAGTGATAGGATATTCTCTCTAATATCCGCTCACTCTCCTCCCACTCACTCGCTATATGTTCCCTCGACCATTCACCCCAGAACTGACCCTTCTATTTCTGGCATATTATTGTACCAGCTTCCTTGAGGACTGACCAAACTTGAAAGATATTCATGACGTTGAACTACATATACTCACTTCCCAGTATATCTTGTCCCCATATCTATCATGTAGAACAGTCTCTGCTCTATGTATCAACACTGACCTGTAAGTATTATTGTAAGAAAAATTTGCAAAAAAAATGAGTGCTGCAAATTCTCAGTTGAGTAAGGGATTTGTTGGATTTGTCAAATCAGGTCCGGATATCCTACCATATACAGCAGTTTCACACTTCAGAGACCAGCTCACTCTCTCAAGTTGGTCATAGTTCTCAGTATTATAAGGAAAGAAAACAACCTAGACTGAGAGAGCATGGTGATGATCTGATAGAGCACTGCAAGAAACTGCCATAAGATAGAATATTGATACATCACAGATGGGATGGTAAAGGATGGGAGGTGATCAGAAGTACATGTTGTGGACAAAATAACAAGAGTCTAAGTTATGGAGTTCAAAATACACCCACGCACACCTTTGACTACAGGAACCAAAACTGAACAGTCTTTTTCCAGAATTGGAAAACCTATACTATACAATCCTACAAAAAATATGCACGATTAGAATTCAGCCTTGAAGCAATAGATCAGGGTTGGTCAACTTGTATATGCTTTTAGTCCATCACCAGTAGTATGAATTTGGAAAGCCCAGCTCTATCTTACACTATATCGCATTAACTACAATTTGACTCGGCTAAAAATATGTCAAGGTCAATCAACTTGAATAGGCTTCTACTCAACCAGTTGCATACTGTGGTGTAAATTGGGAGAGCCTGGCCAAGATTCCATGATATATTGCAATATAAAAACTGTAATCTGGCCTTGACAATAGGTCAAGTTCAGTCAAATTAGAAAGGCTATCTTATGTAGTATAAATTTGGACAGCCTAGATATTTATCCTTCAAGAATTATCACCAATACTAATTTGACCTTAAATATGTCATGATCAATCAGCTTCATTGGGCTTCTGACCAATCAAAGGTTTATATATTATATCCCATTCCACAGCCATTCCACATTCCACAGCCCTGAATTGGAGTTATACAACTGAATCAAGATTCTCAACTACTTTCTGATCTTTGGGCTGACTGACCTTGACTGTTGACCTTACATTGCAATGTTACTGCTGTCCTGATTTTTGGGTCACATTGAATTTGACAGTGACATCAGTTTTGGTACATGGCAAATTGTCTCCCTTTGGGGGAGGGTGGATATAGGGTGGAAATGAATGGATGGACAGATGAACAGACCGAAAAAGCCATCTCAATAATACATATGCCAAAATAAAACAATCATAACCACAAATTTTCCCGACATCTTCAACCAGAATCAAATGCATTTTTCATGGCTTTAGAATTTCATGATTGGTGATGATTGAAAGTAAATTAGTCAACGAAGTATTGACAGGATCGTGATTGCAAAATGTTTTATGTCTGCTAGTTTAGAGTTATATACCACGAAGACAGGCATGGCGGAAGCAATCAGTAATTGGAGGGGCCAGTATCGCAGCACAAATAGGTGAGGGGCCGCCCAGGCCCCGGAAGCTCCAGGGGTCTTAGATGGCCGGAGACGCGTTCTAGCGTATTTCTGAGTAATAAAACAAGAAATCTTCGCATGTGTAAACTTTATTTGTTTTGCATGTTTTGTTGTTTCTCAGAACATTTTTTTCAATATTCCCAGTCAAGAAAATGAGGCTGTTCGGAAGTCGAAATAATTTAAATATTGAATATATATCATTTCAATCATTAAGCTTTGATCATGTCACCAACACAGATGTTTTCTACTTGTTGGGGAGCCAAGGTCAACTTATGAGTGTGAATGAGCCAGACTCCATAAAGCAGTTCAGTATACTCCCATCTCCATACTATGCCCTGTAGGCATATTAGGGCTGTATATAGCTATTACAGGAACTGTCCGTTTAAAATATCAACCAATGAATGGATGGCATTTTGGGACCATATGCTACCTTTGTGAGATCTTGGTCATGTTGGTATAATTAGATGAAGGCCCAGTTTATGTAGAGAAGAAGCTGAAGGACAAACTCTTTGAAGTCCAACAGGAAACAACATCAGGGCATATCTTAAATAAAACAAAGCTCAGATAGCCTAAAGACATCTGACTTCAAAGCAATCAGATGGCGACATTGTCTGGTGCTTAATTCGTTCAAATATGGACACATTCGGAGAGGTCATAAGCTCACGAATATTTCCGATTGAAGTAGCTGTAATTCGTTGCGATGTACAAGCTATCCGTCATGGCTTGGATTTTATAGACGAAACCATGAACCATGACTTAATTGGAAAGATGGAATGAGCAAGGATGTCCCTCATGCATACTGGAAAGTAAAATCTGCATTCAATACAGATAGGTTCTTCGCTTTACTCTATCGTTATCGTTTATCGTCTCTGTGTTCTTTTTTGTTTTGTTTTTCCTGAAAATATTGGGAGGGGCATGGACCCCCCCCTGTTCCGCCATCCCTGGAAGAGTTTAGTACACCTGTCCAGTGGGTCAAGGATTATAGGGGGATAGGCAGGAAAAGCAGATTACAGGCGTAATTCCATCTCCATATGTTTTACAGTTAAAAATTCACCAATTCAATGTGATGTTCATACATCAATTGTCATGCAATGGGAAATATTTTGGATAACTGGCATATTTATACATAAATTGCCCCAATATTGGTAATATAAGCATACCTGTTTATAAATACACATGGCATCAGAATATAAACCATATCAACCACATTTATACCTGATAAAGACATCGAGGCAGCTGCTGTGGACCATGTACACCAGGTACGCGCTGAACATTCAGTGAGGCATGTACATTGTTAATGCATTATAGTGTGAAGGGCCAATTGGAGGTCTCCTATTTATCATATGTATGGCCATTTCAAGAGTCTTCTGCCGGCATGATCTTTTTGGTCCAAACTACTGTGGTATACAAAATTTTGTGCATGACATAAAAATTGTATGGGAAGCATTGGAATTAGCACATGCTGATAACAACACTTATTCACATGATTAAGGCAGCAGCTAAGTAAGACTGTTGTTGTGATCATACCTGGCTGTGGTGTTTGTGAGCAGGAATGGTTTAAGGGAGCCAGCATGACCCTGTATGGACATACACTTGAACTGAGTGGCATACATGTTGTCGTAATCATAGAACCATCCTCTCCATACACCCTCTTCTTCCTGAAACAGGACATGTACAGTAAACATTAGATTAGGACACTAGTCCAAGAATCATCCTCTCCACACGCCCTCTTCTTCCTGAAACAGGACATGTACAATAAACATTAGATTAGGACAATAGTCCAAGAATCATCCTCTCCACACACCCTCTTCTTCCTGAAACAGGACATGTACAGTAAACATTAGATTAGGACAATAGTCCAAGAATCATCCTCTCCACACACCCTCCTCCTCCTGAAACAGGACATGTATGGTGATAGAACAATAGTCCTAGAACCATCCCTCCAAACGTTCCTCTTCTCCATGAAACAGGACATGTATGGTGATAGAACAATAGTCCTAGAACCATCCCTCCAAACGTTCCTCTTCTCCATGAAACAGGACATGTATGGTGATAGAACAATAGTCCTAGAACCATCCCTCCAAACGTTCCTCTTCTCCATGAAACAGGACATGTATGGTGATAGAACAATAGTCCTAGAACCATCCCTCTAAACGTTCCTCTTCTCCATGAAACAGGACATGTATGGTGATAGAACAATAGTCCTAGAACCATCCCTCTAAACGTTCCTCTTCTCCATGAAACAGGACATGTATGGTGATAGAACAATAGTCCTAGAACCATCCCTCCAAACGTTCCTCTTCTCCATGAAACAGGACATGTATGGTGATAGAACAATAGTCCTAGAACCATCCCTCCAAACGTTCCTCTTCTCCATGAAACAGGACATGTATGGTGATAGAACAATAGTCCTAGAACCATCCCTCTAAACGTTCCTCTTCTCCATGAAACAGGACATGTATGGTGATAGAACAATAGTCCTAGAACCATCCCTCTAAACGTTCCTCTTCTCCATGAAACAGGACATGTATGGTGATAGAACAATAGTCCTAGAACCATCCCTCTAAACGTTCCTCTTCTCCATGAAACAGGACATGTATGGTGATAGAACAATAGTCCCAGAACCATCCCTCTAAACGTTCCTCTTCTCCATGAAACAGGACATGTATGGTGAATATTAAACATGTTAGACATGTTAGAGCAGGACAATAGTCTTAGAACCATCCTGTCAACACACCCTGTTCCTCCTGAAACAGGACATGTATGGTGAATATTTTAAAAGACACAACAGTCCTAGAACCATCCATCAACACACCCCCTCCCTCCTGAACAGGACATGTATGCTGAATATTAAGATAGGACAATAGTCCTACAAGCGTCCCCTCCACACACCCCTTTTCTTCTTGAAACAGGACATAAATGGTGAATATTTGAACAGGGCAATAGTCAAAGAACCATCCTCTGAAGACACACACTCTTCTTCTTGAGACAGGACAACTATTGTGAATAACAGAGAATAGTTATTCTTTTCCAGAAAGAATTCAATGTAACAGCTCAGACCTGATAGTAGTTAGTTTGTGCGATACAGTCCTGTATGTCCATCTTCTCCTCCCATTTACCATCAGTCCATCCCTCCTTGTAACGCTGGAGATAATATACCTCGTCCACCATCTCCTCACCACGCACTATAATTAATACAACACCAATCAATAGAGTTATGCCAGGCTTGATCTCTCACCCAAGGAAGAACACACAGTCATGACAGTACAGTAAACAATCATTCTCTAATTTTTTATCTCATCATCTTGCTCTATATATTGTCGGAAAACAAGGACAATCAATGTCTTCAAATCTGGCATAAGTACAGCTTTCATTTTTCTCCAATTGCAAATTTGACTCATTATATATGAAATGACTGATACATGTATACATGCCAGCATATGTCAGACTTTATATTTCTTGTAACTTTTGATCAACAAGATAACTCGACCTGTAACAATGATATGTGTGTACCTTTTACATAATCTTCAAACTCCATCACAGGAATGTGTCTGTTGAGTGATGGAATGTCAAAGAATGTAGACCAGGGAAGCTGGGACTGTTTCAAGTTCTTGGTCTGCCAGTGATAGAGGTGGACCCAGGGAGGCAGAACTAGCGTCCACGGTTCCTCCTCATTGAGGAATCGCACCAGGTTAGCAACCCTCATGTAGACATCTCGACGCAGGTTGAACCCTTCCCCTGGGTTGATATCATACAGCAGGTACCTATGAGGGACAAATATGAACTCTGATTAGCCCTATCTGCCTTGGGCGATTTGGTGAGTACCTCAATCGGAGGAGGGGCATCAGCATTATATGAGATTAGGAAGCTGAAACTCATCACCCCTTAGTGTGTCAACCTCTGCCACAAAATGTGAAAACATCCAAGATGATGGCAATGATGACGTCATTTTTCTCAGAAGTTATTTATCGGCCGTTTTCACAAATCTTCACAAAAACTGTATGATCAATTATGTAAATACTCATTTGATGTGAACATCGAAGGACATGGATTCAATATTGCACTATTATGAGGTCATGTGACTTCTGAATAGAACATGTGACAAGTCAAGCTGTCACTGGCAGATTAGAAACAAACAATGACGTCACTGCCTGGGAACTTGTAAACACATGCAACAATTTTTGATTTTATATTTTCGTGGATCATAACTGTCAGTACATTTGACATATATTGAGATTCATAGCGTGTATTTTGCCTATCAGCAGTGCATGCGTCCGTGTTAGTGGTTCGGTTTTGAGTTCTACATTCTTGGCGATTCAGGCACGTCACATCTGGAGATTTATAGTAATTTCATGTTAAGCCTCTCCGAGAGTATTAAAATTAGACCCCTAAGTAGATTTACCCTGGACTAATCTGAATGCTCAGGGGCTATGCAAATAGGCTCAAAGTCCGAGCTTCCTATGACGCTTACCCGATGATGGATAATTTTTGAGAGTGTGTCTGGCTAGGGTCAAAGTTCTCTCCCATACAAAAACCGCCAAATGGAAGCGACCCCGTGGTCGCGATACCTCATTCCAGTAAAAAATATTTTTTTAAATATATTCGGCTGTTCTCCAAAACTTAACTTACATATATTTATTAATGAATAATTTCCCTTCATCGTCAGTCCAAATTTAACAAGATCCATTTCGTTCTTCATCTATTACAGTATTACTATTACTTTGCTTTCATTTCATTTGCTTCAACGAAACCACAATTGACCCAGTTTTCTGTTTGGAATGAGGTAGAAGTTATAAGCGCTAAAACTTGTAAAGAATGTGATGGATCTTGATAAATTTGGGCAGACAATGAAGGGAAATTATTCATTATAAATATATGTGATTTGAGTGTTGTAGAATTATTTTTTAAAATAATATTTGCTGGGATGAGGTCTCATTTTGCATTTTTTGTATCGGAGAGAACTCTGACCCTAGCCAGACAAACTCTCAGAAATTATCTGTCATCTGGCGTGAAGGGTCATAGGAATCTCAGACAAAAAATGAAGCTACAAATTCACTAAGTTTCAGATCCCTATTTAGAAACTATGCTAAAGTCTGAGGAGATGGTAGAGTTCAAACTGGATCTTGGTTTGTCTGGTGGGGGTTTGTCTCATGAGTGTTTTGTCTCCCCTTTTTTTAGGTTGAATACCTCAGATGGGGTACTATACCTAAGTTGGGGTACAGTACCTCATTTGAGGTATAGTGATATACCCCAATCGAGATATACGGCTATATCAAATTTAGTTTTTGCAAATTTATGCAGTAATTCAGACATCTGTACAAACCATGGTGGGCATGGATCACTTCACCACATATTTGGCTTATAACTATCTCGGTCAATTTTCAAAAAATATAATCATTATACAGACTACACATTTGAATCAATCACTTTGAAATTTTCAGAATGGTAAATCTCTTTGATTCAAATATTTAACCTCTCTAACACTCAAAGACTGCATAAGATATATGATGGCATGCTTTTATCAGGCCTCGATATAGTAGGTGATCGATCGATCCTCGACCGCCTCAACGAGATTTCAGCAGAACGATAATTTGATCTCCCTGGTTTATGTCGGGCAATCGGTAAAAAGTTTATCGTGAACACCATGGTTCTGTTGAATTTAAAACCACGTTTTCGTTGACTCGGCAAAACTGGGACAAGGTCACAGAGAAAAGTGTTGTAAAGTACTGAAATATTGAATTTATAGAGATAAATTGCGCGCCAGCCGCGTGGAAAAAAATTGAGTTTATCTCTTTTCGAAAATTGAGTATATTATAAATTTTGGGCTAGAATAACCCCTGAAGTAATTTAATAATTTGAAAGAGACTCCGGGCGAAAATATAGGACATTTTTCATAAATATAGGAAAATATAGGACAACTAAAAAAATATAGGACTTATAGGACATATAGGACATAATTGAAGGCCTGCCAAATATAGAAAGTGGCGACTTCATCCATCTCCGATATTTCGCAAAGGTTAAAATTCAAAGCATACAACTGGATGACAACTTTCTAATTCCGTAAATTGCATATTCATGGTAGCTGTGGCGCGAGACGGACCAATGAGCGGACTCTTTCGCTGACGGCTATGCAAATTCATCTTAAACTCCCTGTTGTTATGCGCTATGCCCTGGCGATCAGAATTTTCTCCAGATACGTGGAAACTTGCGACATTTAGGTAGTATTGTTTTGATCAAATTTTGAGCAATGGCTGTGCAGAAAAAAAGGAGACAGTTAATACGCGGACATTTAACAAGTGGGTATTTAGAGATAATTCGAAATTCTGAAAAAGGACGAGGAAGGCAACATTAGAAAACTGCGGTGCAAAATCTGTGCTGGTCATTTAGCCGATGTGCTCAATGAAGCCAAGAGATGTAATATGAAAGGAGTGGCTGTCAGCGGCATTATGCATCTTGCAGATGGAGTGGAATGTGTACACAAAGAGAATTTGTTTAGGCACATAAGGTCAGGTGGATTACATGACTGGGAAAAACAGAAGTATGGTACTACGGACGGCACCAGCTCCCTGAGCCCGTCAACATCTTCAGGTATAGATATATATGGGGTCTGGGGCTAGTCATGTCGTCATGTAAGCTCTAGTTTTAGGTGATCAATTCAGGTGATCCATTGGTTACCTGGTTGATCTGCTAGGAGATAGACCAAAAATCAGGGGATCAATTTTTTTTATCACCTCGAGCTGTCTTATTTCGAGGTTTGTTTTATGTCGTAAACATGTGTAAATTTCAAGGATGTAGATGCATTGACTAATTTACAAATCGAATTCAAATATCAGACACTGCACACATTCTGCTAGCATGACGATCAACATCCATCCAGCTGCACCCCCCCCCCCCCTTCCTGGTTTGTCCAGATGTCTGAATTACTACATAAATCTGAGAAAACTAATAACGAACGAAGTTCGGGACCGCGAAGTGGAGTTCGTTAAATAGGTAACATACATGCATTACGTGAGACAAAATACAGATACAGAACCTAATCACAAACCCAGTGTAAATCCATGTAAAGACAGACAATCACCGAAGTCTATCATGTTCAGATTTCATCGTTTGCGTGGGTGTTTTTTGCGGGGGCTGCCATATTGGATTTGAGGCAGTGTGGGTAATAGCTAAAATTAGAACAGTATCGAAATTTAATCTAAGAATATTTGCTATAGATTTGAAACAAAAAAAATTAGGATAAATATGCTAATAAATTCAAGGATGAATTCCCTTCCCGGTTCCGATTCCCTTCCGACTGATAGAATATTTGGCGAAAATGCCGGAGTGTCGTCTCCACTTCCCGCACGCAAATGTTTGCAGAGTGCGGTCAGACCTCTTTTTTCGCGAAAATGGCACTTTACATCAGTGCAGAAATTTCATAAAATTTAGTTCTACGGCAAGAAAAAGCTGTATAACGTGTCCATCTATAACAAGCTTATTTATTAGGCCTTGAACATCTGATGTTTCGCAAAGAGATAATCGGTTGTTCATTTAAAAAATAAACATTTGCCACGAAGTTGTGACCTTACGCCGTAGCAAAATCATGCCATCCAAGTTCTTTCGCTGACGTCCGCGTGATAAATTAGGTCATCCAAAGTTCGCCAAAAAATCGGAAAGGGGGTCACAACAAGCTGATTATCAATAGGGAATTTAATTATAACAGGCAAGAAATCATTTCCAAGTAAACGGTGACACTGCGATTGTCTGAATCGCCAGATATCATCCATTCACTTCAGATTATAGCCTAGATCTAGACATTAATGGGTACGGACAACCAAGTTGCAAAAAGTTTATGAAACAAACACATTCATCAAGCTATAGTTTATTGCAGATTTTATTGTGTTTAGATCCGTACACTTCTAAATAGCTTTGAAGTCCAACAGCAAAATTTTACCAAGAACTCAAACAACTGATAAACCGAAATTTTAGAAAGTCAGATTCCTCATATTTAGACAACACACCATTAACTTATATCCGTGGATTGTACATAGCGGTGCAAGGACATTTCCCCCGGTGGACATCAATTTCTCCCTGGACATTTTCCGATATTTCCTTCTGTGGACATGCATTTCCCCCTTCCTATATATTTTTGTACTATGACTTCGTACAAATGTTTAACAAAATTGAAATATTGACAAAAACAAATTTGGGGGCATTTCTCTATTATTATTCATTATTTTCTATAATTCGGCATGATAAAACAATAGCTACCGGTAGTATACATATACTTTAACAACTATTACGTAGTCATAAATAAATAAATATTTTGATCCATACGATAGAATAGAATAGATGTTTATTTGCTAATTATCACCTGCATGAATGAAAAACAAAAAAAAGCACCTTCATGAGGCGAACAATCAATAATGTAACATACGTGTGACATATGTTTATGCTATGTTTATTAAAAGCTACGACAATGATATTCTGTTTGATACAGTGAAGTCACTGAGGGATTTCTCTCCCCTGAAGAGCTTAATTTTAACACAGAATTAAATGAAAGAAATTCTAAAAAGAATGGTCCAGTTCTAATTTCAACACTTTTTTTTAACAGAATCTTTCACTTCCCCAAGTTGTAGAAATTCATCTCAAATCTCCTGTTGTGCGGGTGGCGACGGCGCTGTAATTGACAGAACAGCCAATCTTGTTTGGAGCCTCTGTTATCGCCATATTGTATCTAAGAGAATTGATACATAGTTTTATTATATCATTCAGTCAGGTTCCACAGAGAACCTTGAAAATAACAAAATGAACAATAGCTTCCAATTAGTACAGAAATTAAGTAACAAACATGCCGATTGAACTAATTATTTGAATTT
>JAVTVY010041312.1:0-19433 GCA_036873755.1 Hanleya hanleyi
CTGGATCAAGTCTAGCTTTTTTCTTCAATAATCTTTCTTGTTCTAAAAACTGAGAATCTTTTCTACATTTCCGCTTACAATTCAGATCTATCACCCTGTGCTTTTCCGGTTCCTTTTGCCTAGATTTTCGTTTACTTTGGATATCTATTACTCTGTACTTTTCCGGTTCTTTTTCCCTCGCTGTCCTCTTAGTTTGTTTTTCAATCACTAAGAAGCTTGGATCATTCCTTGCATTCCGTTTACTTTGGACATCAATTACTCTGTGCTTTTCCGGTTCTTTTTCCCTGGCTGTCCTCTTAGTTTGTTTTTCAATCACTAAGAAGCTTGGATCATTCCTTGCTTTCCGTTTACTTTGGACATCAATTACTCTGTGCTTTTCCGGTTCTTTTTCCCTGGCTGTCTTCTTAGTTTGTTTTTCAATCACTAAGAAGCTTGGATCATTCCTTGCTTTCCGTTTACTTTGGACATCAATTACTCTGTGCTTTTCCGGTTCTTTTTCCCTGGCTGTCCTCTTAGTTTGTTTTTCAATCACTAAGAAGCTTGGATCATTCCTTGCTTTCCGTTTACTTTGGACATCAATTACTCTGTGCTTTTCTGGTTCTTTTTCCCTGGCTGTCCTCTTACTTTGGACATCTATTACTCTGTACTTTTCCGGTTCTTTTTCCCTGGCTGTCCTCTTAGTTTGTTTTTCAATCACTAAGAAGCTTGGATCATTCCTTGCTTTCCGTTTACTTTGGACATCAATTACTCTGTGCTTTTCCGGTTCTTTTTCCCTGGCTGTCTTCTTAGTTTGTTTTTCAATCACTAAGAAGCTTGGATCATTCCTTGCTTTCCGTTTACTTTGGACATCAATTACTCTGTGCTTTTCCGGTTCTTTTTCCCTGGCTGTCCTCTTAGTTTGTTTTTCAATCACTAAGAAGCTTGGATCATTCCTTGCTTTCCGTTTACTTTGGACATCAATTACTCTGTGCTTTTCTGGTTCTTTTTCCCTGGCTGTCCTCTTACTTTGGACATCAATTAGTCTGTGCTTTTCCGGTTCTTTTTCTCTGGCTGTCCTCTTAGTTTGTTTTTCAATCACTAAGAAGCTTGGATCATTCCTTGCTTTCCGTTTACTTTGGACATCAATTACTCTGTGCTTTTCCGGTTCTTTTTCCCTGGCTGTCTTCTTAGTTTGTTTTTCAATCACTAAGAAGCTTGGATCATTCCTTGCTTTCCGTTTACTTTGGACATCAATTACTCTGTGCTTTTCCGGTTCTTTTTCCCTGGCTGTCCTCTTAGTTTGTTTTTCAATCACTAAGAAGCTTGGATCATTCCTTGCTTTCCGTTTACTTTGGACATCAATTACTCTGTGCTTTACCGGTTCTTTTTCCCTGGCTGTCCTCTTACTTTGTTTTTTGATCATTAAGAAGCTTGGATCATTCCTTGCTTTCCGTTTACTTTGGAGATCTATTACTCTGCGCTTTTCCGGTTCTTTTTCTCTGGCTGTCCTCTTACTTTGTTTTTCAATCACTAAGCAGCTTGGATCATTCCTTGTTTTCCGTTTACTTTGGACATCTATTACTCTGTGCTTTTCTGGTTCTTTTTCCCTGGCTGTCCGCTTACTTTGTTTTTCAATCGCTAAGAAGCTTGGATCATTCCTGGCTTTCCGTTTACTGTGCACATCGATCACTCGGTGCTTTTCCGAATCATTTTTTCTAGATTTCTGTTTACTTTGGACATCAATTAATCTGTGCTTTTCTGGATATTTTTCTCTAGCACTTGATTTGCGTCTTTTGTCAGATTCTTTCAATATTTTTGTCTTTAAACTTCCTTGTCTCATTTTCTTCATGTACGTACGCATGTACTCTCGCCGTGTACAAGAATGTATTGTTTTGTCACTTTTATGGTTAGTTGAAGATATTTTCTTCTTTAATATTTGTCTCTTTTTCTGATCTTGAAAATATAACAGAAGTCTATCATTTGCCGTTTCTTCAGTCAATCCTGTAGTCTTCTCAGAACTCTTTGGTGTCTGATCAGTACAATTGTCTGAACTTATCCTCAATATCTCGACAGCTGTTACTTCAAAAATATCATCTGCTCGATAAGCCATTGATTGTGCTAGACGAAGACAATGTTCAAATACGTCGTGTATGTCACTATAATGCAGCACAATACTTGATCCATTTGGATCAACAGAACCAGTCAAGTTTCTAGAGTGAGAGTCGCTAACCCAGTAAATGTTATTCTGCTTAATTACAATGAATGTACTTCCTTTGAATGTTACAATAGCAGCATCACTACTGTTTTGAAGTAAAGCAGCATGTAATGCTTCAGCCAGTGTTACGAACTGCAGTTCATCTAGGTTTTCTCTCGTATTGCCCAGTGTTCCCATCAGTGATTCTTGAAATGCAAAATTGTACAGATTACCATTTGTATATTCCACTGAACCACGAATGTCATTAATGGCTAGGAGCTCATGATGGATTGTGCTACTTCGCTGCAAAAATTCATACATTTCGTTTCCATTCACAAGTATATGGTCTACATCATTTGATGTCCAAATTGTTGTTGGTTTCTCTTGACTGTATATGAGAGCTGATAGACTATTCATTACACACTGTTTACCAGCATTGTCCTGAAATCTTGGATGGCTTTGGTCGAAATGACCCTGTATTGGTACTGGCAAACTCGAAATATCTGTGTTTCCTTCGAATCTATGTTGTGAAATTATACCCCGACACATTTCTGCTGATTCATGTTCTCCTTCAGCATCTATAACATCATCATATGAGTGTCATGTGTTGAAACAAATATTTTGTCCGTTTGCTTATCAACAGGAAGTTCAGGTATGTAAGGTTTGCATGGTTTTTTATGTTCAGTGTTTGTAATAGATGTATTCAATAGCTTGTTCATAGTTCTTGAGGTGGTTGGATTTGTTCGTTTGTTCTTAGTTCTTGCAACTTTTGTACATAATTTCGATACCACTGCATTGCACGGTGGCAATGGCACCCTCGGTGAGGTGCAAACGGAAGGTTCCGAGTCAGTGGCGGTTGTCTGCCCTGCACCATCAATTCTACTATCCGGTGTAGCTGATGGTGGCACACTCGATGGTGTACAGACGCACGGATGCGAATCAGACCTCGGTGGGACATCCCTGTGTGGGATGGACAGACTTCCCTGAGGAGTTGTCAACCTCGGGGCATTTGAAGATTTTCCCTCCAGAAGGGATGGTTCTTCCAGACCATGGAATGACGAATGAGAATTTTCCGCCCTCCTCTGTCTCATCCGCGACTTCTGCTGCTCACCCTGTCGACGCGAGGATTTGCGTTTCCTTCCCATGCTGTGAAATATATACATCCATTAAAACTTGTATGGCTAATGTCAACATATGATGGTGACAATTTGACAAATTTACTGTCTGTGCCAGATAATATATCCGAGACGTTTTCGGCGATATTTCGGAGACAATTGATTGGTTATTGAAAATTCAAACAGGAGATAAACTAACAAGATTTCAATTGAACCCAAAATACGCCCGTAAAAAAATACAGTCGATAAACAATTTTATCTACTGAATGTTTTTATAGACAAAGGTTAATACAAGTGAACCTACCTGGACTGTATGTTGTTTGTATTGTTGCAATAGTCATAATACTGTAAATATGCGCTCATCTATGTATCAGTAACTTTAAAACAAAATGTGTGTTTATAGTAAAAGCTGCAAAAGTAAGCTCATCAGCCTGATGAATGGGGTCGAAATAACAGTAGATGCCAAATACAAGGATTTCAGACTAAAATCAAGGGGAGTAATTGAAGAAAACATCGAATCAGCTCAAAAACAGTTTGTGCACATCTACACATGGTACCGATCATATGTACCAAATTTCAAAAGAATCCATCGAAAAGTCTGAGACGAGTTGCGTTTACGAGGACAGTAGTTGCAATAAAAGATTTCAGACAAAAATCAAGGGGATTAACTCAAGAAACTGTCCAATGAACTCGAAAAAAGTTTGTGCACATGTGCACTTGGCACCAATCATTTCAAATCAATGCAATGAAACTGCTAGGACGAGTTTCGTTCATGAGGACTGTAGGTGCCAAATAAAAGGATTCCAGACTAAAATCGAGGGGGGATAACTCAAGAAAACGTCGAATTGGTTTGAAAAAAGTTCATACACATCTACACATGATATCATGTGTATCAAATATCAGAAGAATCCATGGAAAACTCTGAGACGCGTTGCATTCATGAAGACAGTGGGTGCCAAATAGAAGGATTTCAGACCAAAATCAAGGGGAGTAACTCAAGAAAACGTTTAATCGGGCTGTAAAATGTTTGTGCACATCTACATATGATACTGATCATGTGTATCAAATTTCAGAAGAATCCATGGAAAACTCTGGGACAAGTTGCATTCACGAAGACAGTGGGTGCCAAATAGAAGGATTTCAGACCAAAATCAAGGGTAGTTACTCAAGAAAACGTCGAATCAGGCCGAAAAAAGTTTGTGCACATCTACACATGGTACCGATCATGTGTATCAAAATGCAGAAGAATCCATTGAAAACTCTGGGACGAGTTGCATTGACGAAGACAGTAGGTGCCAAATACAAGGATTTCAGACCAAAATCAAGGGGAATAACTGAAGAAAACGCTGAATCGGAACGAAAAATGTTGCCGATAATGTGTACCAAATTTCAGAAGAACCCATTGAAAACTCTGAGACGAGGTGTGTTGACGATGACAAGGTTTCGAATACATGGATTTCAGAACAAAATCAAGGGGAGTATCTCAAGAAAATGTCGAATCAAGCCGAAAACAGTTTGTGCACAAGTGACATCTACACATGGTACCGATCACGAGCACCAAATATCAAAAGAATCCACTGAAAACTCTAGAGGACGAGTTGTGTTGACGAGAAAAAGTTTACGGATGAACGATGCCATACCTCTAGGCCGAGTTGCATTGACAAGAAAAAGTTTACGGATGGGCGTATAAAAAGTACCAATTTTATTCCAAAGTATCAAGAAAATCCTCAACTAATCGCGAAAACAAGAATTAGATGGAAGATTCGTAGGTTATTTTTTGACGTCATGACGTCAAGTCTGCATGTTATAACATTGCCAGATCAGCATCATCATAGCCCCAAAATAACATGGTAGGTATTGGTGATTTGCGTCAATTCCCAACAGATTTTAATGAAATATGGGAGAAAAAATAGTATTTTTTAGTTGATAGACTGTCTGAAGTTTCAATGCTGTACGATAAATTGTCTCCGAAATATTGCCGAAAACGTCTCGGAATATATTATCTGGGACAAACTGTTGTTGTTGTGCCGTCACAACATGACACTGTTCTGACAAACAATGACCTAGCCATAAATAATGTTCGGTACAGAGATTTTTTTGTAAATATTACACATCAAAATTTACATTCTGCTAGCCCTGATAAGTTTTAATCACGTTGCAAGTTTCATTTCTGTGAGGCCTAAAAAGCGCAGGTCGCCGCGCGAAACACCGCATCAACAGTTCAACATTGGCATAATTTCCGATGATCACAAGCGCCTTCCTTCCACAAAAAAAAAATCCATATTCCAAACTACGGTACCGTACTTTCGTGTTTCATCAGTGTTAACATTGGAATTATCCGTTATGTAGTTCAGAGTTGTCCGCTAAAACGCTTGGGACTATTTATTGTCAATTATGAATAAACAATACGGGATAACAAATTGATCAGTACACTTACTTGTCAAAATGGCTACTGATTTGAAATTGATTGATT
This sequence comes from Hanleya hanleyi, assembly GCA_036873755.1. Lineage (NCBI taxonomy): Eukaryota > Metazoa > Mollusca > Polyplacophora > Lepidopleurida > Hanleyidae > Hanleya > Hanleya hanleyi. Next base: position 5,762 of record JAVTVY010041312.1, read on the forward strand.
TATTGATTTTTAAGGGCCGCTTCCCTTACGGATTTCGCGGCCCACCAAATAGATTACATAGGTATTTACATGTGTATTCTTGACTGGAATATATTATGTCTATACTTTATATAATAACGACTATTTACAAGGTAAAGTTCTATGTACATGGAGTAGTGGAAAAGGAGTATATACAAAAGTAAACAAGTATTAAATAGTAATTGGCAGTTATTTTATAGTTCCATTGTTCTCTGCACTATAATTTTTAGTTCTTTTCTGCCCCACCGCCGGCCAGGAAAAACCCCGGTATAGTACTTTGTCGCCATACTCGAGGAAACCTGCACCCCATCCCAATGCGGCACGGCTCACCCAAATGGGGCTTTGGGTATTTATCGTCAGTTCTTTTGGTTTGTTGAGATCGTAAGCGGGTAGATATATCGGTGCTATTCCTCTGGTCCAGAATCTGTTGGTTTTCTAGTGTTTGTTGTTCATTTTTCCTTTAATAGTGACTTGGTAGCTTCTGTTAGGTCAGTTCGTCGGTGTTGTTGTTTGTCATCTCCTGGTGCACTGTTTTCTGTTTTTGGGGCGTTTCTTCTTTTCTGTTTTTTTTAAATTTTATTTTCTCTGGTTTCCGTCTTGTTTTCAGTGATGTCTGTTCCTCATGGCTCCCAGTATGGCCCTTCGCATAGACCGGTAGAACAGCTCCTGGCCTAAATGGTTTAGGTGGACTCCGTCGTGGATTAGGATTTGTTTTTGGGGGTGGATCATTCCCCGGATTTGAAATAAAATGTCTATCCTATTAATACTCTCGTCAGCCAATCAAAGCTGTCGTTGGATGAGCTTTTGGAAATCCCCACGCCCCAAGTTGAATCCTGCCAATATTAAGATGGGCACAGCTGTCTGCTCAGTGAAAAGTTCCAATCTGTGACAATAGCATTGTCTTCACTTTGCTGAGTTTTTATTGCTAATGATATATTTTCGGCCTCATGTCCAATTTTAAACAAATTGGCGACGACCAGAAAAATAAGAAACAACATATTAATAAACCAGTGACAGTCTCTACCAATCTGTAGGGGAGAGTGGGGCAAGCTTCAATATGGGCTTGGGATTAGTTCTCGTACGCTTTTCACGGTTTGTTTTAATTTCATACGAAAGTAATTTCTTGAGAGACACAAAAACTGACATGACTAATGACGGGTTCACGACCCTTCCCTCGGCGGAGTTTAGCGGGTTACGTGACCTTTCCCTGCACGTGTGAGAGCAGTTATTAACGGTACCTCAAGGGAAACCTGTGTAGCAAATTTGACAAAGATCCATGCAGTAGTTCCTGAGAATTCACGATAAAAAATTTTTATGGGGAAATTCAAAATGGCCACCTGGCAGCCATATCGTATCGTATCGTTCGTAAATTCCTCCTCTACATAGGAGCACCTCCCTGCGGAGTACATACCCATTATTATACAATCAATTGGAACCACTCAACATTCCCCATAGCTCGACCATCGTGCTGTGAAGTGAACATTTATTATACAATTCTACAATTGGACGAACTACTATCCTGAAAGTACATTAATACAATTCTACAATTTGGACGAACTACCATCCTGAAAGTGCTGTGATAGTCTAACCATGTGAACTTCCTAGCGGTGTATGCGATGTACTACTGTGAGTGAATTTATATAGCGGTCACTGAAAGACACCCAGGTACTTTATTCCCCAAGTGCCTCCGCTGGCGAAGGTCTAGCGTAGCAACTATTTCCACCATCAGTCCATTTTACCCTGGACACTGAATCAGCCCAGCGCCTTGTGAATAGGCGAGTATATATGTAAGCGGTCACTGGCGAGGCGCGAATCCATATTGGATTTTCGAATCGGACTAAAAAAAGGTAACTTGCACAACTGAACCTGTGTACTAAATTTGAGAAAGATCCATGCAGTACTTCCAGAGAATTCACGATAAAGTTTCATGGGGAAATCCAAGATGACTGCCTGGTGGCCATATTGGATTTTCAAATCGGACCAGAAAAGGTATCTTGCACAACTAGACCCAAATGGGAACCTGTGTACCAAATTTGAGAAAGATCCGTGCAGTACTTCCCAAGAATTCACGATAACAAAATTTCATGAAGAAATCCAAGATGGCTGCCTTGTGGCCATATTGGATTTTCGAATCGGACCAATAAAGATATCTTGCACGACTAGACCCCAAGGGGAACCTATGTACCAAATTTGAGAGAGATCCATGCAGCACTTCCTGAGAATTAACGATAAAGTTTCATGGGGAAATCCAAGATGGCTGCCTGGTGGCCATATTGGATTTTCGAATCGGACCAAAAAAGGTTTCTTGCACAACTAGACCCCAAGGGGAACCTGTATACCAAATTTGAGAAAGATCCATGCAGTAGTTCCTGAGAAATCGCGATAACAAGAATTGTTTACGGACGGACGGACAACGGACGGACGACGGACCACGGACGAAAAGCGATTTGAACAGCCCACCATCTGGTGATGGTGGGCTAAAAATAGAGAAAGAGTTTGACGAAGTTACGCAGTTACGCTGAGGAAAACTAAATGTTCCATCGCCGAAATTACACAGTTACCCTGTCTGAAAGAGAGGTCCATAGCTGGAGTTACGTAGTTACGCTGTCAGGAAAAGAGAGGGGTATAGCTGTAGTTACGCAGTTACGCTAAGCAAAAGAGAAAGGGTCTGAAGAAGTTACGCGGTTATGCCGAGCAAAAATAAATGGTCCATTGCCGAAGTTACGCAGTTACGCTGTCTGAAAAGTGGTCTATAGCTGGAATTACGCAATGACGCTGAGAAAAAGTTTCACGAAGTTACACAGTTATGCTGAGAAGAAGCGAAATTCGCCGAACTACGCAGTTACGCTGACCAAATATATATGGTCCATCACCGGAGTCCGAAGGAGCGGTATATAGATGAGTTACGCAGTTACGCTGAGAGATAGGGAAATTCGTCGAAGTTACAGAGTTTCTAAAGAAAAGAGAGGCTTTTTTGCTGGGGTTACGCAGTTACACTGTCAGAGAAAGAGAGGGCTGTAGCTGGAGTTACGCATTTATGATGAGAAAAAGATAATCGGTCTGACAACGTTACGCAGTTACGCTGAGAAAAAGTGTTACTGTATACTCAAGAATATACTACTATTGTAAGATTGAGCAGAAGTCCACTGTATATCAGGCTTGCCATCTCCATGGACATCTCTGCCCCAGCTCTCGTAACCCCTTACATGAAAGATTGACCAGCTCAAATAACTCATCTGGTGTTAATGGGTGGGCATCATGGACGTCTGATGGAGTAAACGCCTTAACATGGGGTAACCTGGTAAATGCAAGAAACATAGAAAAAATATCCTGTAAAGTCCGACGTCGTACGGCTTCAATTTCCCACCGAAACAATAAACCTACATATATTTGTCGAGTGACATGTACAGTGGGCGGGCCTGGGCGACTAACAGTCCACCAGCAGAATCCTACCATATACAGGTAATAATTGGAGCGATATGTAGGAGGTGGGAAAAATTGACGTCTGGAGACTAAAAAGCAACCATATGACTCTACTGGAATGTATTCGTGGACACCTAACACACTAACTAACTTTTGATTAAAAATGATTTTTTTTTAAATTAATTGTCACATGTTTAAGCAAAACTTTCCTTCACGTACCACTGGATAAGTGCCTAACGCTTATTGTCAAGTAAACAAAAGATTTACTGTTATATGGAATATGGAGTGGGTCTTTGGATTGTGGACGCGGATATTCTCTGGTGGACGACGGCTGAATTATGAATGACGGACCAGACGCTTGTAATTACTATATTACACCGTCTGTATCACTGCCCATGCATCAATCCCATCATGCAACAAACTCCACTCTCTAGCTTCAAATGCAAGATAATCCCAAGCACGGAGGCAGGTGGTTTTGCTTAAAAATGTGAAAATTAATTATAAATTTTTCATCTGTTTTACGTTGAAAAACTAACATTCACGTTCCATTGCATAAAATGCCACACAAGGAATGACGGAAGGCTTCGGGGGATTGGGAGCAGAGAATTATCGGTCAATCTTAAAAGACTTAACCAATGCCGTTAGATTAGGATTTTTGCAGGATTAACGCCGGACGAAAGTTCGATAACTCTGGAGACTGCTGAACGGTAGCCATCAACAATCACCCGAGCCAAACCCCTTTCCTGTAGTAAGTATAACAGGAAGTCAGCTACGAGCTGAACAGAGACAGAGCTCGGCTCAACCTGTTTAGTGGCACACAACTGCTGGAATACCGCCCACCTGGACTGGTAGATAGCGGAAGTGGATGGTCTCATAGAAGCAACATTTCTTCATGTTGCTCCATCAGAAAAGCCTGCCTTAGCGAGCTGCCCGCGGAGCACGTGGAGGTTGTAAAACCTGAGTCTTTTGGTGGCAAATGACGTCCCTGGCTGAGATAACAATTGGTTCAACGCTGGAAGTTGTCCGAGGCGGTCCACCAGAAGTTCCGGAAACCATAGGCGCATCATGATATCACCAGATAAATCACACACATTTGTGTGCGAATCTTCAGCAGAATTCTGGGTATGATGGCCGGGGGTGGGAAAGCCTAGGTTACCATTCTCGACCAATATAGTGACAGTGCATCGACTCCCATCACTGGTGGATCCGGGACCAGAGACACTTATCCCAGAAGTTGGTTATTCAGCCGGGTGGTAAACATCTAATAACAGTGTCACCCACACCACGGAAATCTGGGTCATGATCTCCGGATATAGTTGACATTCCATAGGCAGAATTTGATTCCATCTGGACAAAGCGTTCAGATGTCCCGGTATATGACATGCCCAAATGGAAATTTTATTCGTCCAACAAAGGTTGAAAAACAACTCCGCTTGAATCAACAGCTGGGATGAGCGAGCCCTCCTTGCTTGTTGATGTAGGGCAGGACAGTTGTATTGTCCTTCGCTACTAGCGTGAACTTTTCCCGCAGGCGAGACAACAATGTTTGAGCGGCACGATTGACGACCACAAACATTGATGTGTAGCAGCTTCTCTGCGGAAGTTCAGGAGCCGGATATCGACTGGTAATCGAGATGGGCTCCCATCCCTCCAACGAAGCGTCCGTGAACAAATTTTGTGTAGGACGAAACAGAATGACGATTACACCAGGCATCACGTTGAGGGGGTCGAGTCACCATGATAGGAGACGTTTGAAACCCTCTGTGACAGGAATCAATAGATTCTAGTCCATGTTGACCCAGAATTTCTTCAGATGAACCATTAAGGGTCGCAGTTGCAGCCGGTCTCGTGGGGTGACATCCGGGACGGAAGTTAGCACGCCTTATATGACTGAAAATGTCGAGCGTTCCGGGAGTGGAACCATACGAATGCTAGTATTATTCTGGTTATCTTCTTCCATCGATCTTCCAGAGGGCGAGCCTGAGCCAGTAGGGTATCGTAGGCTACGCTCAAGAAGACCTGTTGTTGAGCCTACACCAAGTCTAACTTGTCCTCGTGTGGGAGATAATCCATGATACGTGAATCTGGTAGACGAAGTCCGTATCGAAATGAATCTGTTATCTGCACATCTTGCGTATCAGAGAATCATCCATGTAGAAATGGTACTTCAAACCTCTGTTGTACGGAAAACTGGCTACCAGCTGGAACACCCTGCTGAAGACCCAAAGGAAATCAACGCTGGCCGACCAGAAATCGTAGGTACCTGCGATAAGCTGGATGTAAAGGGATTTGAAAGTACGCATCCCGTGTGTCCAATGAAGTCATTCATTCCCCCTGCATCAGAGCTAGGCTATGCCGCGGAAGGACTCCATATGGAAATCTGCAGGATGCCCTTCCTTCGTCGCTATATAGATGAAATATTGCTGAACGCGACGTTAGACCTTAATTCTCTCTCTCTCCAGGAAGTCCTTGTTGAGTTTGCACAGGTTTATGACCATGCGTATCTCCTTGGTGTCATTCGGAACCGGAAAGACCACAGACTAGGACCCTTGGGTGACGTCGGACGGAGGCATCCCTGTTGCTGCGTACTTCAGAACTAGTTTGCCGACGGCATCATTGGAAATTGTTGACCACTTCTGTCTTGCAAGAAATTAGCCTAGTTGTATGTATACTATGATTTATCCTTTTAATTTGGTGCTAATGTTATTATGTGAATTAGGTCTTTGGATTATGGACGAGGAAATTCTTTAACGGACGTCGGTTGAATATTGAATGACGGACTAGACGCTTGTATTCTGTTAAATGTTCCAGTCGTACAGGTATAGTCGACGACCGGGGAGCTGTTGTAAGGGGAGAATCCACTTCGAACGTAAAGGGGTATCCGTACCGTAGGGTGCGTATGACCCTTGGATCTGTCCCCAATTTTGGTCCAGTTCCGTCAATACCTCTGCAGTAGACTGAACTAGCGGGTCCGGAAATGAGGTGCGTACATCTGCATGGCAAGGAGCATCCACGCGACCGCTGATGTATCCTGTCAGACCCAGACTTCTTCCTGCTCCCACATTTGTTCAGGTCTGGCTCGGCTGTTCGTGGTTACGGGAAGTCGATCTTGAGTCCTTCTTTGATTACAAGCGTCTAGTCCGGCATTCATAATTCAGCCGTCGTCCATTAAAGAATATCCGAGTCTATAACCCAAAGACCTATTCCATATAACAGTATTAGCACCAAATTCAAAAAGACAATCATAGTATACATAAACATATGCTAGTTTCCTGCAAGAGAGAAGCGGTCAACAGTTTTCATCGACATCATGATGTCCCAAAAATATAAATCCGTAATGTGTTCTTAATCCATAATAATCGTTGTAAAGTCGTCATCTAGAGAATGATCTATCTCAATCACGCTTTGATTGTGACTGTTCATATGAGCATCACGATCTTGAAGTACATGGGTTCATACGGACTCTAGCCCTGGGTTAAGCGGAATTAGACACAAGTTACGAAATGTAGCGCCATAGATCTTGCACGCTACGTTCGTATTTTGCTATCAGCATGCGATATGTATGCGATATTTGAAGCCGAAGAAGATGACTTCGAGCTCTTGGCTGACGGGCCGGGCTTCCGCCTGTCTCTTAGCGGAAGTCGAATAGAAGCCTGTGTCCTGATCTGGTTGCCAGTCTTGCTTGTACCATGGCAGCGCTGAATGACGGACACACACGGTTGAATAGCAGAGACGAAGTGGGAGACTGTTCTAGCAGTCCGGGGTATAATGATGTTACCCCGACAAGTATGGAATCCGTCGCCGATTCACTAGCATAGCTGCCGAGAACGGAGCCTACCCCCCAGGGCATCGCCATTATCGCGCGAGTCCATGTTCTGGTAGTCCGACATTATCTTGATGTCGGACTGAAAGTGGTTAGCTCTCAGAAACCAGTCCGCATGCGACGCAATCGCAACCCCCTGCCCTTCATCCTTCAGCTGTTCTCCGTAACCTCTCCTGCGGCGTCTTAGATTTAGAAACACCGTCTCAAATATGACAATCAAATTAAGAATGGCCGTAGATGGTGGCAGTGATGAAGTAACCCTGCCATAGGTAATTGAAACCATAGACATGGTATTTATCCTAGACTGTGCTGGAGGAGGCATCCCATCAAATCCATCAATCATTTCAGCATACCGCTTAGTTTCTCTCACGTCCTCCGCTGAGTGTACTCCTTACCCTCTGGGAAAGATATCACTAGCGCTGATCGAGTGTGAACAAGGTGATGTCACAGGGGTGTCACAAACCCAATGGACCTGAAGGTATGACGGTAACTGGAAGTTGTTGTTGAACTCCTCGCACCCGGAACCAACAACTGCCTATTATAATCTAATTCCTCCAATTTTCGATCAACTCTAGCGAGTATGTCCGCAATGGTGTTATAAGCTACTACAAGTTGTTGTACTGGAAGTTGTGCCCGCTGTGGAAGGTACACCGAACCGAAAGTAGTAGGTGGTACCCACTGCATCTGGGGGGCGAACCAGAGGTCTCGTCCAAGCATCTTGATCAGCACGTGCAGCCGGACGTGGAACTGGACCTCTAGGGAGAGCGACCCTAACCGAAACCGGTAGTAGAGCTGGCATGGAGGGTCGTGGTAAGCAGACATGTGCATCGAGTGCACTTGTGACTGAACAACGAGCAAGCCCGTCACAATTATAGCCGAATGAGCATAGCCATAAGCGAGTTGCATCCATATCACATAGTTCGGTAACATCTGGGATTGACTTGTCGACATGGTCAACGTACCCCGTGCAAACGGATGTGAATCACTCTATCGGTGTCGTAATACTTGATATGGTGGAGGAAATACGGGTCCCGTCAAGGTGATGATAGTCACATTGGAGTTGGCCGAAAATTGAGTAGGGCACCAGCCCCGGAAGCGGTCATTCGAAAACAACAATCGTTAATTAGACTCAGCTCCCGGATATACGTTTCCACTAGGATCTGCTGCAGAATTGTATTCCCGAGGAAAGGAGAATCCGTTTCTGCTACCAGTCTGAGTCTTGACGGGAACCTCTTCGGTATTCATGGGAGACGAGGGAAGCTGACTTCGATCGCCACATCACCTGATTTGCCTGTCAATTGGTCCTCTAGTACACCCACTACAGCTACAGGCATTGTTTTCTTTATACCTGTAGGAATATCTGAAACAAAAGCTTGTTGAGAATCAAGGCGAGAAAATATAGTATGCTTCAATAAAGACACTAATGGCCGAAGAGAAATGAAAGACATCAGTAGGATATAACACACATTCTTGGAATTTTGTATACTAATCACAAATATGGTCGCGGTAAGTAGGATAAGTCGTGTGGGGATCTGACCCCGGCCACAAATAGAGCAATTTATGGATGACATCATTTATGTATTGTAGAGATATTTCCCAAACGGTTAGTAGTAGTATAAGAGCATTACAGAGCCCCTTTTGATGCGTGCGCAGCATATTTTGTGGAGGAAGTGTGGAGGAAAGGTCAAGTGCAGTATAGTTCCGGCAGAAGCACCAAAAGCTACCTCCAGTACAGGAGAGTTCCAAATTTGCATATCACGTGACCCAGGTCAAAAATGTATTCCTCCGCGGTGATGCGGTCATGTTTGGCGGTGATTCGGTCGCGGGAAAAAGCTTCCGCGGAGAAAAAGTAGTCCCTAGATAAAATGGTCCGATTGGGTCGAGTGAGGTATCAAAGTGAAGCTTAGGTGAAGGGGCATCTAATGGGCTGGGTGTGGGGTTGAAATATCGGCATTCTGCGCATGCGCGGTGGCCCAAGGATATGGAAATAGACGTTTTGGGAGCTAGGGGAGCCACTAATGGGCCGATGGGATCGAGTGAGGTATCAAAGTGAAGCTTATGTGAGGGGGCATCTGATGGACTGGGTGTGGGGTTGAAATATCGGCATTCTGCGCATGCGCGGTGGCCCAAGGGTATGCAAGTAGACGTTTTGGTATCTAGGGGAGCCCCTAATGGGCCGATGGAGTTGTATGAGGTATCAAAGTGAAGCCTAGGTGAAGGGGTATTTGATGGCTGGGTGGGTGCATGTAAAAATTTTTCCTGAAAAAAAAAAAAAAAAAAATACGGAACACGGACTTTATCGAAAAACCTGGGAAAATGCCTATATGGGGTATGAGGGGCATATAGGTCGCCGGGCTTAACGGGGCTTGTCTATCAATAGAGTTATCTCCCCCTAGTTCCAGGGTGGGTGTATGTAAAAATTTTCCTGAAAAAATACGGAATACGGACTTTATCCTAAATTACGGGAAAATGCCTATATGGGGTATGGGAGGTATAGGACCATCCTGGGAAACGTACTTCTATATATTTGTGGTAGGGTTGTGGGGTCTCGTTTTACTCGTCTCGTCATTTAGAACATGATAGGAAGTGTCCCCGTGCGAATCGGTGAAATTTTTGAAAAAAGTCACTGAACCCCATATAGTCCCATACTGAGGGTATAGGATCAATGTTTGTCCCCCTGGGAAACGTACTTCTATACATTTGCGGTAGGGTTGTGGGGTCTCGTTTTACTCGTCTCGTCATTTAGAACATGATAGGAAGTGTCCCCGTGCGAATCGGTGAAATTTTTGAAAAAGTCACCGAGCCCCATATAGTCCCATACTGGGGTATAGGTTCGATGTTTGTCCCCCTGGGAAACGTACTTCTATACATTTGCGGTAGGGTTGTGGGGTCTCGTTTTACTCGTCTCGTCATTTAGAACACGATAGGAAGTGTTGCGGAGCGAATCCGTGAAATTCTTGAAAAAAGTCACCGAGGCCTAGGTAGGCCCATAGGCCTATACTGCATGGCTATGGGTGTATAGGCCCATACGGGGTGGACATGTTGGAGTCTAGGTGAGTCCCTAATGGTCCAATGGGGTCGGTTGAGGTCTTATTTTGAAGCCCTCGTGGAGGAGCACTTGCCTACACTAATGGTTCGTCCGTGTTCAATAGTCTGCGCATGCGCAGCCTGGCCCGTAGTATAGAAAACAGGCATTTTGGGTGCTATGTAGGGGTGTGTTTGGGATAGAGATGGGCTATTCCCGGTTCGAATGGGTCGTGGAAGGTGTTAAAGTGAAGCTTGTGTGGGGTAGAGTCAGAATGGTGTGTTTTTGAATGAAAGTCGCGTCAATCTGCGCATGCGCAGTTGGTTGTAGTAGCGAAAGTGGCCATTTTCGGGCAGTACATGAAGGTATTTGGGGTCGACATGGGCTATTCACGGTTCGAATGCGTCCTGGAAGGTGTCATTTTGTTGCTCTCGGGGTGTACATTCCGATTTGAGGGATGTCCGCGTCATCTGTGACGTCATCGGTACGAGTAGTAGCGAAAGTGGACATTTTCGGGCAGTACATGAAGGTATTTGGGGTCGAGATGGACTATTCACGGTTCGAATGCATCCTGGAAGGTGTCATCTTGTAGTTCTCGGGGTGTACATTCCGATTTAAGGGATGTCCACGTCATCTGTGACATCATCAGTGACGTCATCAGTACGAGTAGTAGCGAAAGGGGGCATTTTGGGTGCTATGTAGGGGTATGTTTGGGGTAGAGAGGCACCATCCTTGGTTCGAATGGGTCGTGGAGGGTGTCAAAGTGAAGCTTGTGTGGGGTAGAGTTAGAATGGCGTGTTTTTGAATGCAAGTCGCGTCAATCTGCGCATGCGCAGTTGGTTGTAGTAAGTAAAGTGGCCATTTTGGGGCAGTACATGAAGGTGTTTGGGGTAGAGAGGACCATCCTTGGTCCGAATGCATCGTGTGAGGTGTCATTTTGTTGCTCTCGGGGTGTACATTCCGATTTGAGGGATGTCCGCGTCATCTGTGACGTCATCGGTGACGTCAACGGTACGAGTAGTAGCGAAAGTGGCCATTTTCGGGCAGTACATGGAAGGTATTCGGGGTCGAGATGGGCTATTCACGGTTCGAATGCATCCTGGAAGGTGTCATCTTGTAGTTCTCGGGGTGTACATTCCGATTTGAGGGATGTCCGCGTCATCGGTACGAGTAGTAGCGAAAGTGGACATTTTGTGGGTGCGTGGGGTGAGTTTGGTGTAGAGAGGGACTATCCTTAGTCCGAATGCGTCGTGTGAGGTGTCATTTTGTAGCTCTCGAGGTGTACATTCCGAGTTGAGACATGTCCGAAGCATCTGTGACGTCATTGTTGACGTCATCAGTAGGAGTAGTAGCGAAAGTGGACATTTTGGGGCAGTGAAGGAAGGTATTCGGAGTAGAGAGGAACCATCCTTGGTCCGAATGCGTCCTGAGAGGTGTCATGTTGTAGCTCTTGGGGTGTACATTCCGAGTTGAAGGATATCCACAGCATCTGTGACGTCATTGGTGACGTCATCAGTACGAGTAGTAGCGAAAGTGAGCATTTTGGGGCAGTGAAGGATGGTATTTGGTGTAGAGATGGACCATCCGTGGTGCGAATGCGTCGTGTGAGGTGTCATCTTGTAGCAACGCCCACCAACGCCATTCTTAATGCTTCAACGCCCAGGTGAAATAGCTCAGAAGCTCTGATATTCCATGGAATTGTCACTAATTCTTCGAAATGCAGTGACGCCAGTCGACGCCCGTCGTTACACCTTAACACTCTAACATAACACCATGATATAGACCGGACAGAGAACAACAACAGCAACAACAACAATGATCACACATGAGAGAACAACAACAACAAGAAGTTTTTTTTCATATAGTTTATTCTCCCCAATGTTACATCATACCCACGTTGGGGGAGCCGCGTTAGGTATATTTACAATTCAAGAATATTCTTGTCCAATCAGAGGCCACCATTTGCATCTGTCATATTCGTTCCTGTCCGTTAGATGTATTCTCGGCTACTCTTGTCCAATCAGAAGTCGCCATTTCAGAAAGTTCCATCTTCGGCCATGTTCGCTCTGAACCGTTTGTTCTAATCGTCATCGGACAGGCCAGGATACCGTTGAGGAAACATATCCTCAGATAGTTGTTTGCGCATTCCGAGTATCTATCAGTGCATGGGTGAATACTTTCATCCGATGGGGGTGGTGGGTCAGTTTAACCACGAAGAACGTAACATTGGTGACCCTCTCCACTATCCACTTGGTGTTGGGACGCTGTTCATAGGCCCATTCTAAGGGATCCACAGTGTCCAGTTGGGTCAGCATCGTCTCTATCGACGCCCGATTGGTGATTGTGAAAGGATGGTCGTACACTGGGTTGATGGCACTGGAATAGAAATAGCACAATTCACGCGTCATCTTATGGCATAAGATGTACCCAAATGCTACATTTAATGTGAAGGACGTAGGTTGGTCATTGAAGATGGCTTCCACGTAGCTGCGTAGACGGGCGAGGTCGGTCAGTCGGAAATTGTACAAGTCCAATATAGGGCGATGGCGGTGGAAGCAGTGCCGGATCATGGACCAATGGCGTCGATACATCTCACTCACTGGCTGATCTTCGGGTAAGAGATCGCTGGGAACATCCACCGCATCTTCCAGAAAATGTTCGTTGTTGTCAGGCGTATGACTGGAAACAGTGATGCTAGGGACCGGCTGGATATCTAGGCTCTTCTGAGCTGTGGGTATAGACGGGCTCTCCGTGATCGCATCACCAGTGGCATTCTCCTCCCCGGGTTCATCTTCAGTGGATCTGTCCCTCCTGGGTACCTCTTTAGTGGAAAGTTGTTTCTCATGCCGTGGTGATGCACCATGAATCAAACGCTCATGCCGTTTTAACTGACTGGGTCGTTTGAAGAGTTGACCACATTCTTCGCATGGACGCTTGGATGGCCCATGAATTGAACGTTCATGGCGCTGTAAATGATCTGGGCGCTGAAACGACGGTGTAGGCCTACATATCGTACAGCTATACCGGGCGGTTCCATCGTGCTTGGTAGCCTCATGGCGGCGCAAGTCGTGCCGGCGAGTGAATGATTTCGAGCACGTAGTACAAGTGAACATTTTGGTGGTTGACAGAGTGTCTGATGAAACGGCCAGGCCGTTTCCTTTTTATAGCAAGCTAGCTGTTGATCTATTTTTAGCACAATCAGTTCTAAACTAGGGGAAAACCCCTATCACCTCTAGCCAAAAGAGCTAATATCGGTCCCCGGGCTTATTGGGATCTGCCTATCAAGTCAATGGGGTGATGTGAATAACAACAAGTTCAGCAATGTTCATACAGTTTATTATCCCCAATGTTACATCATACCCAGGCTGGGGGAGCCGCCCTGG
>JAVTVY010041313.1:0-19216 GCA_036873755.1 Hanleya hanleyi
AGCAGTTAAATCAGAATGGGCAGTTTTACCAGATACACTAGACAGCGACCACTTTCCAATCCTAACTAAATTTAGCATGAAACCAGATTTTGAAAAGACAGACCCTCTCCCACGCTTCCAATACTCCAAGGCAGACTGGGAAAGCTTCCAAAACGATTGCCAAATTCTAATTCATGACGATCTACTTAGTAATGATATAGAGACTTTCAATGAAAATATAACCGGCAAACTTCTAAACATAGCACAAAGACATATTCCAGTCACGAATAAGCGGCCCAACAAAAATCCAGTGCCTTGGTGGAACCAAGAGTGTGGCAAGAACATCGCGGCAAAGAAAAAAGCACTCAGAAAATTCAAAAAAGGCCGGCTCCAGAGTGACCACGAAAGATATAAGGAACTGAAAATAATAGCAGAAAAAAGCGTCAAAGAAGCCAAATCAAGATGCTGGGAAGATTATTGCAACACTATAGATACGAAAACTAACTCAAAGAAAGTCTGGAATAAAATAAAAAGCATTCAAGGGAAAGCAACTAACACAATATCTGTACTAAACAAAACAAAGAGAACTAATCTTGAAAAGGCAGAATATCTTGCTGAATCATTCGCATCAAACAGTAGCGATAGAAACCTGAAACCAGAATTCAGAAGAATCAAACAAGAAACGATCCTGGAAAATGACACAAATGATTATATAGAAAACTACCTTAACGGAGACTTTACTATCAGTGAATACAGAAAAGCTTTACACTCTAAAAAAGAAAGTTCACCCGGCGAAGACAAACTAGGGTATACAATCCTAAAGCACCTACCAAACAACACGCAAGAACTAATTCTGAAATTAATTAATGTGAGCTGGAAGACCAAACAACTCCCGAGCAAATGGAAATCCTCTATTGTTATCCCAATACCAACACCTGGTAAAGACCCTTCAGACAGTAAGTCATATAGGCCGATCTCATTCACGTCAAATTTATGCAAAATTATGGAAACCATGGTCCAAAACAGACTTGAATATCACCTGGAAAGCAACAACCTGTTAAACAAAACACAAAGCGGTTTTCGGAAAGAAAGAAGTACTTTAGACCACATAGCCAGACTCCAACACTCTATCAAAAAGGGTAATGCCAAACACCAATTTACATTAGGAATTTTCTTGGATATAGAAAAGGCGTTTGACCTTGTATGGCAGGACGGGATTATCACCCAATTAAACAACCTGGGAATTAAGGGCAGAATACAACACTGGATAAAAAATTTTCTTCATGGCCGAAACTTCAAAGTTCGTATTGGTAACACCATATCCATGGACCACCAGCTAGATAACGGCACCCCACAGGGCAGCGTCATAAGCCCAACCCTTTTTAACATCCTGATTAATGGCCTGGTCAACGAAATTGACTCAAAGCATCCTGAAATTGAACAATCACTTTTTGCTGATGATGCTGCCAAACTAACAAGTATAATGCAAAAAGGTACTGAATACAGTCAGCGATTGGGCCGATAAATGGGGATTCAAATTTTCAGCTGTCAAAACTACCGGTGTGCTATTCTCAAATAAACAGAACACTGACATCACGCTATCACTAGGAGGACAGAAAATCGAGTTTAAGAATAGTGTCAAATACCTAGGTATGATATTCGACCGAAAACTCACTTGGAAAGACCACATTGACCAATTCATTATTCGGTGTAACAAAGACCTGAACCTTATGAGGTGCGTATCGGGTACCAACTGGGGGGCCAATAAAGTTAGCTTAATCAAATTATATCAAACACTCATCAGATCCAAAATAGACTATGGTTCAATCGCGTATCAATCAGCATGCAAGACCCATTTAAAATGAATAGACAGCATTCAGTATTCGGCCATAAAAATAGCAACCGGGGCGTTCAAAGGAACTCCTTTATGCAGTCTACAAATAGAAACTAATGAAAAACCCTTGCATTTAAGACGAGAAGAGATGTCAATGAAATATGCAGGGAAAACAATAGCCAAGGGCGAAAGCCACCCATGCCACAACATTTTTGGCCCAAAAACCGAATACGAATTCCTAAAAACAAAATGGGAAAAAGACTCTGCACCACTCGGTTACACGATAGAACGATTATTCGAACACGACATTCCAATCTCTTGTATCTCTGACACTGACAAGGTCAATAGACCACCATGGCAACTAATCACACCACACGTGGACACGAATATACATAGCCACATCACCAAACAGGACAACCCAGAGCATATAAGGGTCACTGCCCTCGAATATATTGACACACATTGGAAAAATCGCTTGAAAATATATACAGACGGCTCCAAAAACACAAGTCACAATACAGGTTCTGCATTCGTTATTCCAGAACTGACATTCACGAAGGTTTCAAACTACCAGACAATATGTCTGTATACACCACTGAATTAGTCGCCATAATCAAGGCCCTCGAATGGGTTCTCCAGAACCGACCGGTTTCCACCGTTATTCTTAGTGATTCCTTAAGCGGACTGGTATCTATAGAGAACTCCAAATCCAACAGCAGACCTGACCTCATACACGAAATAGAAATTCTATGTACACAAATAAGAGACAATGACATTGACGCCATTTTAGCTTGGATTCCCACCCACGTGGACGTTAGGGGAAATGAAGCCGCCGATAGGACAGCCAAAGATAGCCTCACCAAAACTGCACCTGACGTGCATATAGGACTAGGAACCAAAGAACTGAATTCCATCATTAGAACTAGAATAGATAGTAAATGGGAAAAAGAATGGAACGAAGAAAGCCGAGGTAGATGGCTACATAGTATTCTAGATAAGGGGAAAAGACGGAGTTGTGGATTCCAGCTAGACAGCAAACGCGACGACCGCATTATCACCAGGTTAAGACTAGGCAAAACCGGACTTAAATCACATCTGTCAATGCTTCTGAAAAACACCCCACCACTCTGTACCGCATGCAACAATGTAGAAGAAACAATAGAACATGTCCTGCTTGAATGCCCAATCCAAAACCGACAACGTGAGGCACTTAGAAACGAATTAAAAAAATCCAACACTCCCTTAACATTACCAGCGATATTAAACCCTAAGCCCCCCCATTATAAATCAGGTATTCAAGTCCTTAATAAATTTTATCAAAGCTGCTGGTTATTATTCCAGTATATAATACTACCGCCGTGCATGCGCAGTCAACACTTTTTTTTTCTTTTTTTTTGTTTTTCATCTTTTTTTTTTCCCCCACATAATCAACCACTAGTACACCAAGTACTATCACACGATTTGATAGAGGCCAAATCATTCTTCTGACAAACAAATGGTATGGTTGCATCGGAGTTACCTTGATACTGAGGGCCGTGTGCACCATAGCCATACAAAACATTATGGCCATAATAACTATCCATACATAACATCCGGCCAAAATGTCACAGACTCATTTAGAAATAAAATAGGCATGGCAACAACGGAGTTACCTTGATACTGAGGGCCGTCTGTTCCACTGTCCTACAAAACAAACGATGGCCAAATCTAATTGAATTCACGACCACAATAGCACGGCCAAATCGCATATAGCGAGCAGTATTCGGCATAAAATATAGGAAATGGTGATGGCGGAGTTACCTTGATACTGAGGGCCGTCTATCTCATTGTCCTACAAATTCTTTATGGCCATCAAACGATAATGCATTCAGAAATAATACAGAGCTGTTTATTTGTGTATTCACCAAGTACTGAATCCATCGAAATGTTTAGTTATTTATCCATTTGTCCATCTATTTACTCACTTAATTATATATTGCTATTCATATTATGTGACCGACGGTCGGGGGGTGCCTGTTGTTGTGAGGAAGATATATCAAATTATTGCATCGAAAAACAATAGAAAACAAGAATGACTACAAACCTTCTATTTCATATGATACAGGCACACCGAAGACCATAGACGAGTTGGACAAGACCTAAAACAGAAGACGGATGACGATTACAAGAATACTAACAGCGCCTTGAGTGACAACGCCGCATAGCAAGAACACCCAGAATCAGAATACTCGACCCTAGACCACTCCGGACACGCTACCCCTTTGATGTTACCCAACTGACGCCTCAACACAGAATATGATCCTTTGACTTTCACGCAATATAGAACGTAGACCTGCCGTTCTGTACCCCAATACACACTCCAAGCAATTGTTACAGGCACAGATTTCTGGAAGGACCCCCCCTGTTCCCGAGGGCATCAGTCGGGAAGTCGGCTCTAAGAATCCTGAAGACGCCCTGGTTCTCCCAGTTTTTTCTGGACGGCTTTGTGCGTACTATGGGGTACCAAGACAAAGGAATCATACACGCGATTACAGTGAACTCACAATTACCAGTATAACTTAACCAAAAAAAAAAAAAGGAAAAAAAAACCCAGAAAGAGACTTACGAACTTGTACATATAGCGATTCCTATTTACTTCTATTTATATCTCCTACTAATCTCTCATTGTTATTTATTATTTATCTATTTATTTATTTATTTATTTATATATTTAGCGCTGGAAAAGATATTCAATAAACAACGTAATGTACCGCGAGAATCGAATAAAACATTGAGTTGATGGGCCGCGAAATCCGAATGGGAAGCGGCCCTTAAACTACAATTTCAATCAATGGAAATCACTTTTGATCTGAACTGCAACCAGGTAACTATACTCTTCTATTGGGCAAATAGACTGAACAGTGTATTGCATGCACAGACGTGTAATCGGTGGACGGTGCCTGTACGAAGAAGAGGGAACATAGGAAGTCCAGTGTCTGTTGTATTAGTGAAGGATACCGAGCAGCAGTGTGGTCAGCGAATGCTGGGATGCGTTGGAGCGACCGGTAATATTCCAAGGGATATGGAATTGGGCTGCTGATACATGAAGCACTATACCGCACTGGCGATACCTAGGATCCAACTGTACCTACCTGATTGGAGCTCGAAGGAAGAAGTCACTCTCACAAGCCAGCTTATGTGTTGGGGGCCCTGAAGTGTTCACGGTGGAGAGGCATAACGTTGTCTGAGAGCGTTCTCATCGTGAAACGGGTGACAGAAGACTGGTACCAACCTGTGAGGGGAAGCAGGGCGATTTGATGTGATCTGAGACGTTGAAGGAAGTCTATCGAAAGAAGGTCTGTTTTATCGGTCGTCGTGAGTACCTCAGGCTGGGCCGTTTACGGTGCCTATGAGCACGCCACCGAAGCAGCATCTCAAAACTGTTACAGACAGATTCACTGCCAGAGACGTTATATTAGACCATATCATCTAGCCGGATACATCCTGAGGAGAGGATCCTCGCAAGCCAGACTACGCATGGATAGAAGTCAGCCAAGATCACGGTTATTAGACGAACCTAGGGTGAGATAATATTCACACGGAAGAAGTGGCATCGCCGATACGTACAAACCAGGTGAAGACAGACGTATCCACGGAGGGAAGACGAACCGACCTGTAGAAGGGAATACGTACCTGCAAGGTAAACAGACGTATCCACGGCGGGAAGACGAGTCCATCTCTAGGAAAATACGTACCTGCGAGGGGAAGACGGTCATATCCACGGTGAGAAGCTACGACACATTCAGGGGACTTTCTGGGGAACATATACTTACCTTGGAGGGAAGACGATACGGAAGCATCCTCGCAAGACAGGTTACAACTGAGGAAGAACGGACATATCCACGTTGGGAAGGCGAACCTTCCTGTAGAGGGGATTTCTCACAAGGAGAAGCAGACGTATCCACGGTGGGAAGACGGAGCAATCTCGGGACCATACGTACCTGTAAGGGGAGACGGTCATATCCACGGTGGGAAGCCACGACGTTTTCTGGGGACGATATACCTACCTTACAGAGAAGAGAGCCGCTATATCCATAGCCTCGCTCCAACAGCCGGGAGAAGGAAGGACGTCCAGCCGCTATCCTTGGCCTCACTCCAACGACATTCCGTACCAAGAGAGGGGCCAGCAGCCAGGCCGCCCTACGATCACCTACCGTGTGGAAAGGGCCAGCAACCAGGCCGCCCTTTACTCGGTGCGCGTATATAATAAACTGTACATATTTACATCTTTAACCACGATCATCCTGTACATTTAATTGAATATTATTGCATATTATTTGACCCTATATCAGCCTTGGTTGTCTCTACACTCTCCTACTTTCTCGATCCAGACAAGGTGACAGGCCGAAGTGAATCTCTAGTTGGGAAGAACTAGTGCCGGCAGGGACCATGGCCTGACAGCTTGTACGCTACCATTTAACGAGACTAAGCTCAGCTGCGTCCCGTTCATTGACCGGCCCGGCACACGCTACAAGTGTAATGCATTCACATGTTTTTTTTTTGTATTTTCAGCTGGACGAAATAGACAAACTGTCAATCATACATATTACAGGAACAAAGGGAAAAGGTTCAACGTGTGCACTCTGTGAGAGCATCTTACGTCACCATGGATGGAAGACTGGATTCTTCAGGTAAACTGTCACCATCGATACAGTTCAACTGCAGATTTTGTCTTGAATTAACTTGACTTTCTAAATGTAGGAGGAACAACCTGATCGTATTTCATCAACTTCTCATCGTAATGAATTTAATTCCCACTCACACCCCCCTCCCCCCCTATGCCACCCCAACCCAGTATTTTATGGTGACCGCGGGTTCGCACACTACCTTGAAAACCTTGATTAAAACTGTCAGGTTTTACACCCACCCTCTTAATGATTCATACTTTCCCATCCCTGTGAACAGTGTTACATGGTGAACCCTGACCTCTGGATATTAAAGACCAATCACCATTACCCATGCCTGCGGGGGCAGTTACGAACCAAAAATGCATGCCTAGAGCCACACAGCACTGCTCATGTATCAGTGGACAATATCAGTTTATTGTTTAACATTTGTATCTGAAAAGGGGCATTGAAAAGGAAAGTACACGTGTGTATTATGTGTTCCTTTAAAACGTTCATATACAGTAGTTAAAGCAATAATTATGTCTCCCCCAACTATGTTGGGGGGAGACATCTAGTGTACGTTTGTGCTGTCTGTCTGGATGGCTGGATGGATGTCTGGATGGATGTCTGTCCGTCCCCTTGCCTTGTCTGCAAGATATCTTGAGAACTACTGGATGGAATTTCACCAAACTTGGATGGAAACTTCATTGGGATAGCCCCCTCATTTGATTAGGTTTTGGTGTGTGTGCGTGCATTCATCCATGTCCGGTGTCCGTCCGTCCGTCCATCTGCTTGTACATGTATATACAGGCCTTGTCTGCAAGATATCTTGAGAACTACTGGATGGAATTTCACCAAACTTGGATGGAAGCTTCATGGGATAGCCCCGTCATTTGATTAGGTTTTGGTGTGTGTGTGTGTGCATTCATCCGTGTCCGGCGTCCGTCCATCCATCTACTTGTACATGTATATACAGGCCTTGTCTGCAAGATATCTTGAGAACTACTGGATGGAATTTCACCAAACTTGGATGGAAGCTTCATTGAAATGGCCTTATGATCTAATTAGGTTTTGGTGTGAGCTAGTGCTTGCGTGGGTCCATGCAAAATGTGCTTATCTGTCTGTCCAATTTTTGTTCACTCCATATCTTGGAAACTACTGAAGGCAGATGCATGAAACTTCTATACGGTACAGCATGTATACTATAGGTGTGGCTCTTGTATGTTTTGCATCTTTCCTATAATGTGATCAGTTTCGAAATAGTTGATGCTTCACAATTACATGTATTTCACATTGGTTGGACGCTGTAGATGTCGACAATCCACTCATTGCTATATAAATCCCGACTCCTCACTGGGTTACTGCAACAATCAAAATCGCCTCTTTATAATTAATATTTTTAGATGCGCAGCTTTGTTTAGGATACTTATTGCTACATTCATTTTATAGCACTTTCCCTTAAATTATGTGCCCACTCAAGGCAAGGTGGGAGGTTGGGGGAGACGTATGTTTTTGCTTTAAAAAACAACCAGCATAGGCTTCATGCCGGAGCAGCAACTCAAGGGTCAAAGCGGAACCTCTAGTTAATTTATGTTCTCTCATTTTATTCAGCTCTCCCCATCTTGTTGAGGTACGCGAGAGGATCCGCATCAGTGGGAAGCCAATCAGTGGCGAGTTGTTCAGCAAATACTTCTGGGAGGTCTATGATAAACTCATACTGACAAAAGTAGGTTCCCACGGGTACTTGAATACCTGGAAAGTTGTCAATTTTTATATCGCCAATTTTCAGGGCTTGAAAGTACAGATTTTTTGTCTGTCAGTCCTGGAAAGTCTTTGAAATTAAGCCTTGATAACAAAAATTCCCTTATTAATTATGTTGTTGGCTACTTTATTGTATGCTGTTTGTGAGCATTGCAGTATTGAGAATGCCAGAAATCTGTGTATACATGTATATAATGGATGAAATGTGCTTGAAAATCCTGGAAAAAAGTTGATTTAGGTCCTTGAAAGTCATGGAAAGATATTTTTGAAGTAGGTTGGGAACCGTGACCATGGTAACAGTATAAGGTGAGAAGTAAGATTGCTTGTCCACCAGTGATGTTATCACAATATATCGTGTACCATTGGCATTTTGGTGATGATCAGCTATGACCAATCTTAAAGGTTAAATTATCTGACAAAGAATAGGTCCAGTGCTGTTAAAACAATGTCTCTTGAAAAATTATTGATACTCTTTCCAAACTTACATCGCACATGCAACTGGTTCTTAATCAAAACCTTACCATGGATGTGCGAGGGAGTCTTTCAGATAAAATATCCCACTTTCAACATGTTTAGATAAATATCCTGAAGAACCCTAGCTAGTCTTTACAAAAACACCACACATGAATCTGGCAATGGACCAGAATTAAGTCAAAAATAACAAGTGATCTTGCCGCAGTTTTCAAACAGAGTTTAATGGTACACATTTATAAATAACGGCACTAAGGTCAAACATCCGTAATTTACCAGACATCTCAATCACAGCAGCTGAGGGGTTATGGGCCCGTTAAACAAAATTGAAATAAAAAACTTGACAAGCTTTTTTTTTTTACAGTGGTCAAATATATCCATCATTTTCTGAGAAAGCAATGCAGTTGAATACAATTCGCATAAAATGAACAATATTCCTTGAAAAAACAACATTCAACAATACTATTAAATTTCCTGCAAATAACAAATAGATCATCTTCACATTTCAAGTTAAATACTACACTACTGTTCCGTCATTTACCTTGACCTAATGAATGGTGTAAATAGTTCAAACTGTAAACACACATGATGTTATATAGCCAATCAAGATATGAGCTTGCCAACACCATGCTGCGAGGATTTTCTTTGATGTCTGTGTGATTTTCAGATATGGCAAGTGGTGGTTGTATTGATTTTCAAATGGGATACGTTCATTTCCTTTCAATAGCCAATCAAATTTGAATTTTAAAGGGGTCATACAGTTGTGCATTTCCTAATACGGACCATGGAATATTTATAGAGCTATGACATCACAAAACCATATTCTGATCAGAATCTGGGTGTAGTGTTCAGCTAGGGCAACACGTGTAGTGTTCGACTTGGGTATGTGAAGATACAATTAGGCATGAAACAACTCTTTGATAAAATGTTCAAGAACAAAATTTTGGCAAAACTTTGAGAGAAAAATGGGTAAAATTGTTTATTTTTATTGCAGTTGGTAATGAAAATGTTTGATGCCGTGCTCAAAAATGATGTCAGTAAATTTATTTTATTCAATCCAAGTAACTTTCACATTGACCTTGACCTTTACAGCATGAACATAATGGGGTGATGCCACATTACTTTGCGTTTATCACAACCATGGCGTTCTATGTGTTCATCCAAGAGAAAGTAGATGTGGCCATCATGGAGGTGGCCAGGTGGACAGTACGATAGCACCAACATTTTTTTTTTTTTTTTTTTTTTTTTTTTTTTTTTTTTTTTTTTTTTTTTTGCCTCATCATAATGTTCTTTAATGTCAAATTCTGTACACAGCAAAAACCACACGACAACATAGTACAGGGGAAATCAAAACTTGGGCTTGTACTACACTGGGGCTAAACTCCTGGCCAAATGAAAAAAAAAAGTCCATTTAAGATAAAACTATATACTTTTTTCTCATTAAAAACCAAATCTGGGTGAAGTTGTATGAGGTGACCATATGAATCAAATGTTAAATTCTCGACCTTGGACGAATGTCATCTCAAAGGTCAAGTCCATTTACACTAACATTAGCTCGTCTCTCGATCATGTTCATAACAAAAATAAAATTTGATATTAAAGCATCTTGATTTTTTGCCCCATTTTTCAAGCAATCCCATACATTTAATTGTTTCGCTCGAAAACATTTCCCCTTCATCAAATTTCACAGTTTGATACTGTACAAGTATAAAATGCCATTTAAAATGGGCTAACAGATATGTTAGAATGCACAGACAGTACTCCCAGACATACAACTGATTATATGACAGGCCTTGATTAGAACATACGGATAACATGTCAGGATTCCCCGGACTCCCATTGGGCAAGATGGAACTTCCACTTCATCACCGTGGCAACGATACGTATAATAATAATAATTAATAGTAGTAACCATGGACAACAAGTACCGGTATACCACTACCGGGCAGAGACAGTGTAACGGCCTTTTGACTGAACCAACGGTGAGCCTTGCCCAGAACATGAATTAGTCCTTAAAACATGGAACAAAATAATCAATTCTTAAAGCTTATGATTGTGACAGGGTCAACTGATTTTGATTTGGATACTCCTTCAATAATATAACAGCGATACTAACATATATATACTATATTAGCCAAGTGAACACTGGCCAGATGTCCCCATCAACAGCTGGGTGGATAGAGCAAGTACAGCAAGACAGACATTTCACCCTTAGTCAACTGGCTATATGCGGGTTCTGTGCGGGCCGGGAGGAAGTCGGAGCGGAGCACAAGAAAATCGTAATGAGCTCTTCGCACGGGTCAAGCAAAACTGAGATGAGTCACAGTGGATCTGGTGTGATACAATGGCTCAGGCTGATCTTTAATAAAATGGAATTATGGAACACCCAAATATTTTGAGGATAAAACCTCCTCGGTGATTGTATTAAGAACAGATATTAATGCTGAAGGGCTGATTTGTTTGCTCTTAGTATGGCTTATACCATATCATGGATGATAATGCGATAGCACCAACATTGTACGTAAACCTGTTGTGTGTGGAGTGGCCTCCCTTGGGCTGGATCATACATCCATTTTAGGGAAGACCATAGAAGAAATCGCCTGGCAGAAAGGAGGGATATTTAAGGTACTGGTTACAATGGTCACTTGGAGAATTCTTTTTTGTTCTATCCTATTTTCATGACTGAGCTTTGAAGAGTATTGTTTGCCCATGTCTGTACATCTGCCAGTCTGTCTATTACCTGTACATGTAGCTTTCATACTCAACGTTAGAGCTAATTCAACGTTAGAGCTAATTCAGAAAAAGGTGTGTGTGGCTGAAGGCACTGCATATTTTATTCTATGGGTGTCCCTTGATTTCACATTAACATGTGGGAAGATAATATAAGCCCCATCATACTGCATATTATCGCACATTCATGCCCGGCGCGAGACTGAAGGGCAGGTTCACACACATGCATGTTTTTCATGAAAACCAGTAACGCCAGGGTATTTTGTCTGAGAGGTGATTGGATTCCACAGTTCAAGAAATTCGCACAATAAATGTTGTGAATGTAATTTTAGGATTTTAGCGCAAGCGCGAGTCCGTTGGTGGCTCTATTGTGCCTGGAATGAATATGCAGTAATATGCAGTACTTCTGGGATATGATAGGACTTATTGTAGTTAAATTGTTATCATTCGTGGGTAAATTAATAAATGCCTTCTGTTCCTCATATTTCTTCTCTGAAATGTCTCGGCTGTAATTAACCCAAGCTAGCAAATGTTGGCTTTGCATCTGTAAGAGTTACTTCCCCTAATCTGCCTCTTTGATTTTCTACACTCATCTGCCAAAATTGTCTGGCTGAAGGGGATTTTAGTTGTCTGCATTGTCTGGTATCAGTTGTCGGTTATTCATAGGATAATACAAATGTAAGAATGATGATTATATCGATGACATCAATTTAATATATTTTGCTGTCATTCCAAATTCTGTTTTATTTTGTTCTCCTTTGATTAGCCAGGTGTACCAGCCGTAACAATTGACCAGGACTACCCAACCAGCTTGGACGTTCTCCTCCAGAGGTCCAGGGAGATTGGGGTAAGATCTTTATAACAGGACCTGTAAGTCTGCCAGCAGTAACTATCGACCAGGATAATTACCCATCCAACTGAGATGTTCTCTATCAGAAATTAGGTTCGGAAATAGCTATTTGGATATAAAGTGGGTGTTTTGTCCGATTTTCCTATTTTGGGGGTTTTGTCCGTGGGTGTTTTGTCCATGGGGGTTTTGTCCGCGGGTGTTTTGTCCATGGGTGTTTTGTCCCCTGGGGGTTTTGTCCGTCCCCCGTTCGGAGGTCCAGGGAGATTGCGGTAAGTTCTTTATAACAGGACCTGCAAGTCGGGCATGAAAGCAATGACGAAAATTACTTTTAGTCTATGTGCAGATTGTCCCATCCTTTTAAGAGTCCCGAGGTAGCCAATTATGATAGTCAGTTAAAAAAAGATAATAACCACAGTCTCAGGCTTATAAACTGTAGTTTGAATTGAGTGGCAATCAAGGAAACCACATCTTGGGTTATCTCCCTTGCAGTATTTGTCATTAGAAACTAAGGAAGTTTGACAATATATCAGTGACGATAGGCAGACAGACAAGCCTGTATACGCACGCACATAATGCTTATGCAATATCCTCAGGTTTTCTTTAGCACTGGGACCACACTGCGTTGATTTCATAGGAAACATGTGACAATGCTGCAGGCCTATGATAGTAAGAGATGTAGACAAGGAACAAAACAAGAGTCCAACAAAATAGCCAAATAACCACTAATAAAGCAATTTTGCCGCCAAAAATTCACCCAAGCCTTCCTAATATATTAGTTAATGCTCATGAATAGCTGTTCCGATCATATCCCGTTCTCAGCTCGAGTTTTTGTAGATCTTTTCAAAGTCGTCCCTCAGACCTTTTTCTTGGGACTGCCTCCATTTTCAACAGCTCCGGGGGCGTGGTTTGACCTAGAACATTCGCCAGAGGTTGCTGCATATTCACTCGACCTTAAAGTGTTAGCCAATCAATTGTGTTGACAGCGAAATCGGCGATCATGTGCCAAATTAGCTCTAAGTTCATGAGGTCAAACCAACCCCCTGGAGCTGTTGAAAATGGCGACTGTCTCAGGAAAAAGGTCTGGTAGACGGCTTTGAAAAGATCGACAAAAACTCGAGCTGAGAACGGGATATGATCTGAACAACTGTTCATTAGCACTAACTAATAAATTGGGTGAATTTTTGGTGGCAAAATTGCTTTATTGTCCTCCGCCACGAAGTGGTGGGAGGACTTGGAAATGCTAGCCGTCCGTCCTTCCGTCCGTCCGTCCTTCCGTCCTTCCGTCCGTCCCACATCTTGTGAGCGCGATATCTCGAGAACAATTCGACCAATCGACTTCAAACTTGAGAAGGTGATTCACATCAGTTAGACAGCCATTGGTATTGATTTTCACTGAGGTACGTAATCCAAGATGGCCGCCATCGACCATATTGGATTTTGTCCGTCCAACATCTTGTGAACGCGATATCTCGAGAACAATTCGACCAATCGACTTCAAACTTGAGAAGGTGCTTCACATCAGTTAGACGGCCATTGGTATTGATTTTCACTGAGGTACGTAATCCAAGATGGCCGCCATCGACCATATTGGATTCCGTTCGTCCCACATCTTGTGAACGCGATATCTCTATTGGATTCCGTTCGTCCCACATCTGGTCGACTTCAAAATTGAGAAGGTGCTTCACATCAGTTAGACGGCCATTGGTATTGATTTTCACTGAGGTACGTAATCCAAGATGGCCGCCATCGACCATGTTGGATTCCGTTCGTCCCACATCTTGTGAACGCGATATCTCTATTGGATTCCGTTCGTCCCACATCTGGTCGACTTCAAACTTGAGAAGGTGCTTCACATCAGTTAGACGGCCATTGGTATTGATTTTCACTGAGGTACGTAATCCAAGATGGCCGCCATCGACCATATCGGATTCCGTCCGTCCCACATCTTGTGCGATATCTCTATTGGATTCCGTTCGTCCCACATCTGGTCGACTTCAAACTTGAGAAGGTGCTTCACATCAGTTAGACGGCCATTGGTATTGATTTTCACTGAGGTACGTAATCCAAGATGGCCGCCATCGACCATATTGGATTCCGTTCGTCCCACATCTTGTGAACGCGATATCTCAAGAACAATTTCACTAATCCACTTCAAGCTTGGGAAGGTTCTTCACATCAGTCAGACGGCCATTGGTATTGAATTTCACTGAGGTACGTAATCCAAGATGGCCGCCATCGACCATATCGGATTCCGTCCGTCCCACATCTTGTGAACGCGATATCTCAAGAACATCTCGACCAATCGACTTCAAACTTGAGAAGTTGCTTCACATCAGTTAGACGGCCATTGGTGTTGATTTTCACTGAGGTACGTAATCCAAGATGGCCGCCATCCACCATATTGGATTCAGTTCGTCCCACATCTTGTGAACGCGATATCTCAAGAACAATTTCACTAATCCACTTCAAGCTTGGGAAGGTTCTTCACATCAGTCAGACGGCCATTGGTATTGAATTTCACTGAGGTTCGTAATCCAAGATGAGGTATGTAATCCAAGATGGCTGCCATTGATCCTATTGGATTCCGTCCGTCCCACATCTTGTGAAAGCGATATCTCGAGAACATCTTGACCAATCGACTTCAAACTTGAGAAGTTGCTTCACATCAGTTAGACGGCCATTGGTGTTGATTTTCACTGAGGTACGTAATCCAAGATGGCCGCCATCCACCATATTGGATTCAGTTCGTCCCACATCTTGTGAACGCGATATCTCAAGAACAATTTCACTAATCCACTTCAAGCTTGGGAAGGTTCTTCACATCAGTCAGACGGCCATTGGTATTGAATTTCACTGAGGTTCGTAATCCAAGATGAGGTATGTAATCCAAGATGGCTGCCATTGATCATATTGGATTCCGTCCGTCCCACATCTTGTGAAAACGATATCTCGAGAACAATTCGACCAATCGACTTCAAACATAAGAAGGTGCTTCACATCAGTTAGGTGGCCATTGGTATTGATTTTCACTGAGGTACGTAATGCAAAATGGCTGCCATTGATCATATTGGATTCATCCCGGATATTTTTCTTCCATCCATGTGTCGTACCGCCCTGGATCTTGCGAACATGATATGTTCTGAGGAATTGAGGCATCTATATGGTGAGTATATTACAAGTTACATTCCCACAGAATTTTACTATGGTTATTACATATCTTTTGACTACTTACTGCGGTACTGAGTGCCGGTAACATGATCAGCAAGCCCCATTCCCTTTGTGATATTTATTCCTCGTGAATAAATTTATCTAATATCATATCATCCATTCATGCATGTGACATTGATATCACATCATTGTAGCATCTCTAACGATATCGTAAATGTATTGTGTGGTATTTTCTTGTGTGATCACATCTAGCTTGCTTATCATGGCTGAGGGGCTATCATTTTCTGCTTCATCTCTTTGCTTGTAGTTACCTGAGCCATCGCTGCTTATCATGGCTGGGGGTGCTATCATTTTTTGCTTCATCTCTCTTTGCTTGTAGTTACATGATCCATCACTGCTTATCATGGCTGAGGGTGCTATCATTTTCTGCTTCATCTCTTTGCTTGTAGTTACATGTAAATGACTTCTCAGTTTGGTTGATCCATCATCCATATTGCTTCAATTATCTGCCTCTTCTGCATTGGTGTGGCTGAATATTTCATATTACAGAATTTACTACACTGATTCTGAAAAGATGTTTTCCAGTAGGCGTCAACTAGCTGATAAATGACCAAATATACACCATGAGGAAATGATATAGGCCTATACTGAGAGAGGACATGGACATATAGCATGTCAATTTCCTAATTATAACTGGTGGTTTTACATTCCAATTAAATTCTAAACTCTAACAAAACTAAACTCTCAGTGTATGACTTAGTATCGAAGAATTTACCAATATATCTACAGGACAGAAATAGAAGATGTTGGAGTCACTTCTTTCCTGTATGAGATAATAATGCTTGCTATGATACATGCATAATGCTTTCCCAGGTCTGTACCCAGGGTGGACGTTTGGGTTGCTGCTCCCCCACTTCCAACTTTTTGCTGCTTGAGAAGATTTGTCATTAAATATCTCAGATGCCTCTTTTTTATCACAGTGATCCCCACCTCAACCACCTCATTTTAGATCCTGGCTGCAGGACTGTACATTATGTTTGGTATAATGATGCTAATTGCATGCTGCCTGACTATATATTCTGTTTGGTATAATACTGCTAATATATGTATGGAATAAGGCTACATGCAATATTATTACATTTACCCTCTAGTGTGTCTCATGCTTATAATATTTTTATATATCTTGTAGCTGCATATAGCTTAAAATAGTGCATGATGTGCTCCAAGAGGTTATTCGATCCCCTCCCAGCGTCATCTATTCCATCATCCCCGTCACCAGCAAAAACACCAAAAGCGGACAACTTATCCCGTCTTAACGATGCTCTGAACAATGGCTTTACCAATTTGGACACACATATGTCTGCAGCTGCATATAAGCTTTCCAGAAGTCAATTCACAGAAGCCAAGGAGAAACTGGACACCTGTGTCAACATAGTGACAGCTCTACAAAAGGAGACCACCTTCAAGATGGATGCATCTCTACGAGACTATTATTCAATGTCTCAGCGCATTGTAGGTCTGGAGAAAAATACATCGTACCTGAGGAAGGAGATTGCAGACTTGAAACAGAAACTTAGCCAAACAAGACCGTCCACTCTGCCTATGCGGGATAAATCGCACCACAGTCCATTGGGAGACAGTGGTGTGACACAGGCTGCAGGGCAACCCGGGTCTTCAAACGAACTCCCAGCTCAGAATCTCAGTACCCAGGAAGACCAGGACTTTGATGACGATGGAAATGCTTTCATTCAAAATGCTGATGAAAATCTTTCTTCCACTACCTAACTTTTCAGTGGCTGTCTTTGTGAACCAGGATCAAGAGCATGCATCATTTGTCATATATGTATTTCAATCAACTAACTAGGAGCCCAGTACCATGAAAATCCTAACTTCAATAATGATGATAATGCATTAATTCAGAGTATTGCACTCACTCTCCATTCCGCATCGTAACTTTTGAATGACAGTTTATGTGGGCTAGGATGAAGCATCTGTTAAATTGATCATGTTTCTGACATCATTTGTGACTTCATTTGGATCAAACTTCAACAGATAATTTCCCATTGACTGCTCACACTCTGGAGATACAAAGCCTTTGTGTTTAATTGTGATATTTCCGTTCATTTTTATGTATTGTGCTAGCGCGCCTGTTTTTATCATTTCGACTACATGTACATGTTTGAATCCTGTTCCACACTTTTGTTTTACATATAATGAACATTTTCGTTTAGTTGGACTTGCAAGTCGGCCTTTTCTTCACGCAATATTACTGTTGATATTGCTGGCACCAATTGCTGATGAAAATAAACCAATTACAGTGTTTATTTTCAGTGCACTTTTTCTTGTCATACATGTATAACATGTATTATTGTGGTTTTATGTACAATGTATCTGGCTCTTGGTATAATTGTCTAAATTTTTGTTGTATTTCACCAAAGAAAGAAGTGCAAAATACCCAATAAAGTTCTTTTTTAGTTCCAGGTAACCAGTTAACAAATACCAGAAGGACCAGAAGGTGGCCAGAAACATAATAAAACTCTCTGCGACATAGTTTAAGTATGTATTAACTTCTTTCATTGACTTTTACACATATGTTGAAGTGCATGTATTCTAACGCCTCTATAACTGCTACTCGTGTATTCATCACCACAGCTTTGTCAAAGATAAATCACCTTATATAATGCACTGAATCTCTTCTTTTAGTGTACAAGATTGGATAACATAAGCCAAGCCGAAAGTGAAGAAAAAGAGTGTGGATCACAGGAGAAGAGAAAGACGAGAGCTCATGCAAGTCACAAGACAGTCAGAATATTCAGATTCTCTCTTGCAGCATCAACAGTTACATTCTATTTCACCTAGTTCTACAGACACATTTGATGTCAGATCTTGTTTGTTGATACCATCACACACAACTGTAACAACCACTGCTCCAACACCAGGACCATCAAATGCAACTGAAACAGCCCAAGCAGAGAAATGTTTGTTTCAAACCTCACAAGGACATCGAAAAACTGGAGTTGAAGAACAGCAACTTCCAGGTCTGAAACCAAGTCCCCAATCACAGAAAAAAAATGTATACCAAAGTGATCTTTCTGCACAATTGACACAATGTTCAATGGACCGGTACTTCTCGGACCAAGCCATGAAGAAACAACAGGTGCAATTTAGACTGGACAACATTCACAGCCCCTTGAATGTGATGGGAATTTCATCCAAGGAGAGAAAGAGACAATATCGACTAAAGAAGAACAGTAGTCAAAAATTAAAAGATAAAGAAAACGATAGGCTAAGAAAGAAACAGGCTCGTGCAAATAGAGAACACGCGAAGATAGAGAAGTCTAAAGAGCTGGACAAGAAGAGAAAGAAGCAAGCTTGGGCAAATACAGATGAAGCTGAAAAAGCGAAATCCCGAGAAACCACTGCAATAAGAAAAAAACGGCTTCGTGCTAAGAGACAGCAAGTAGACAAAGAAAAATCAAGGGAGACTGACAGAACTAGAAAGAAACAAGTTTGGGCTAGCACTCCTGAAGCTGAGAAACACAGAACCAGGGAGCCCAACCGAAAGAGAAAACAATCAAGCCGTGCGAATACAGATGAAACAGAGAAAGACAAATCCATGGATAGAGACAGAAAACGTAAAAAACTGGCTCGCTCAACTGCAGAGGAAGTAGTCAAACAACAATCAAGGGAGACTGACAGATCTAGAAAGATACAAGTTTGGACTAGCACTCCTGAAACTGAGAAAGACAGAACCAGGGAGACCAACCGAAAGAGAAA
>JAVTVY010041314.1:0-19495 GCA_036873755.1 Hanleya hanleyi
GATGATCTTTTTATAAATGTTCTGCTGTGCTGACGGAGAATTTTCGCTGGTAAAATGGGCCAATCGGCTGATTTCCCGCTTCTCTCCTGCGGAGATGTCTCGTGCTGCCAAGCCCGCCAATTTGACTTTCGCTGTTTCAGTGATTGACGGGTTTCGTGTTGTGTTTCTTCAAGGATTATCGGTGTCATAAATGGACACTTTTTTTATTACAATTGGAGTTGGACAAACATATGAGAAAACATCGACGACTGCCAGTGTGAATCATGTCAGATGTGCTTCCATAACAACTGGTAAGTTTAATTTGCGTCTGTGGTTTTGTCATGTTCTATCCCATGGCACTTGATCCAAGTTCGTTATCAACAACAACCAAGTTTAGTAAAATCCGTTTGCGTTTGGTCTCAATTGCAAAACATTCTCCAACATGTTCGTTTATGCAGAAGTCAAGCGACCCCCCCACACACGCAATATTAGAGAAAAATTACCTGAATCCCAACAATAAACAGGACTGAAAACTTGTGGAAGCCCCACCCCCTGGGGCATAAACTTGTGTGGATTCCCAGTAATATTCCCCAACAAAGCCGGACTCTTGCCCGGGGGGGGGGGGAGAGAATGGTTTGACTACTGCATTAGTTCCTGAACATTAATTTCCACAACATATTCATCTTACAAAGATACTGTGCATTTTAATGTGTGAAAATTTAGGTCTGAAATATGGACAAAAATGTCATCACAAAAATGTCATCAGAATATTAATTTTATTCATTTGCATTTTATTTTCAGGTAGGCCTATATCGGTGTACATCCTGGAACTGATACTGGGTGAATTTTGGGAGAACATTATGAACTTCGGAGTGTCTGGAGTTGTGACATGAGACATTGATCCATATTTCTCAAAGATAGAGCACTGTCCTGAAAGTTTGCCGAAAAGGAAAAAGTACATTCAAAGACATGGACAAAATAATTATATTATTGAAAGGATAAAGATTTTTATATAATCACGACAGTTCTGGTTCAGACTGAAGTGTGCTATATTCATAATTAAAAGGAAAAGATTTCTTCCCAGATCATGAGATGAACTTCAAGCTGTTCCAACCTTCATAAAATACAAAATTGTGAATAATATTTTTTTTAAAATAAACCTTGCAAAAAATGACAAAACTATCTTAATTATTTATTTCTTGTTATGCTGTCTGGATATGCACTGTCTAGTATACTATTTATAATTGAAATGAAATTTGATGTGCTTTGGTGCTAATTACAAAGGAATTGTTGTTTTTTTAAATCACTGGCTGTCATGAGACATGTTGTATTGACTTTAACTAAACATACAATCAAAATTTCCTTGCAATGATCTCTCAATTCCTGATGTCTTCTTGTCATTTAGCTAGATTCTGGATGGCTGGGATTCAATTCCTGCAGACTTGCACCTTCACAAGACCCTCGGCTGGCCATGACAGTTTTTTTCTACTGGTAAGATTCTTCAAAATTGTATTTAGCAAAGTGGAATTTCCTTGTAACAATCTTGCAAATTATGAGCAATAAATTGCATAATATATTTATGCGATGTTGACAAGCACTATGCCTTTGACTGTGACACTGCCTCAATTTAGTTTTATCTTCACTTTTCAATATTCGAAAGAAGTTTTTCATATATTGGACTTAGAACACAGAATCACTGCAACAATGTGTCCTAAAAGAAATACCAAACCGAGGAAATAGTACAAGAGACCGGACAATAAAAATTGAATCACTTTTAACACTTAAACACTTAAACACTAAACGCAACTTCTTGGATCAATTGAAAATTGTTGTTGACATTCATTTTGCTATAATGCTATTATTTTCATCAAATGATAACATTTCATCCATCATCAATGTAGTCACCTGTGCTATACCATTTCTTGTAGATGGAGCTTGTGAAGGTAACAAGTGGAATTTCCCAGCCATCACCAAAACAGAACAGTGTGCTCATGTGCTTCTATTACACTATTAGTCAATCATACCAAGTAAGACCATTACAAATCAGTTCATAGCTCGATATGATCATCCTTAGTTCCATGTGTAAATCCATTCCTTACTTACCAAAGAAAAAAATGCCCAAAGTATACCCGAAGTGTACCCACTGTGTATCTAATATTTGGCTTAAATGTACCCAGTGACCCTTGAGTGTACCTTTAATACGGTTACTATCATAACCCATGTTTAATAATGTATACCTAAAGTGTACCTTACCTATATCTAATGTGACCTTATTGTCTACCTCCCCTATACCTTGTGGGAACCTAAATTATATCTAATGTAAACCATTTGGAATCCCCCAGTTATACCTTATGAGAACCTGATATGTATCAAATATGAACTTTATTTATATTAGAGCTGTACTGAAAGTGAACCTCAACGTCCGTTATTTTCAAACCTTTTTCAACCCTTTTTCAACTGTACATTACCCAAATTGTACCTTGGGGTCTGAGAACTGTCTAGTCTACCCAAACTGTACCTTCCAATTATACCTCAAAAAGTACCCAAATTGTACTCTACTTAATTAAACAACTGGATACTCTTTTACCCTACCCAAAGTGAACCTAAAAAAAACTCGGGGAAATTGTACTCGAACTGTACTCCAACTGTATCTTTTTACAACTACTCAAAGTGTACCTAATGATACCGTCAATGTACCTTTTGAGAACTATACCAAAACTGTACCTACTGAAATGGTATAAAAATTATTCATGCAGCATTGACCTACCCAAACTATACTCAGTGTGTACTCTATCAAAAATGTACCTGTGACAGTGTGTATTGACAAACAATAGTTTGTTACCCGATACCCATGGGATACCCGTACCTTTTAGGAACCTCAAACATGCCAAAACTGTACTTTTCATTTTTTTTTTGTTAAAGTCGACGTTCCAAATTAGCGGTACCAGAAGTAGCATCATTTTGTACCTTTGGCATACCATAGGAATACCTAAAGTGAACTGGAGTTACGCTCTAAAAGTGTACCTTTTTTGTACTTTATTTCGGAAATGATGTTCCCATGCCACATATGTTCTCATGCCACATTGGATTTTATAACCTGTGATGTGTTCAACCAATTGATGCGAGGAAAATAGTATTCATTGCAACATTTGAAAAGGGAGAACAGGGATAATTGTAAATGATTGATGGCATACATGCATTTGCTGTTAAAAAATTGTTGCAATCAAAGTGCAGTCTATTGCCATATACACTTGATGCAAATTTGTTGTCTGTTATTCAAAGTTTAATCACGTACACACTCTCATGGAAACCAAATATACCCCCTCTCTCTGTGGTAGACTTTGTCATTTACTGTACTTACAATAATTGAATTTGAATTACACCTACAGTGCATCACTGTTGTCTATGTAAGTATACACCTCTGTTCAAATATAATGGTTTTCACTGTAGGAAATGCTCTTCTGTGTATGTTTGTACACGGCTTTTCATTTTTGATGAAATTAATTCCTGGTATTAAATTAATTTCATTTGATCAAACAATAAATTGCCTTTATTCGAAATAATCGACTTGTTTTTTATGTACATGTAGGCTATACTAGTTCCACTGCCAGTGGATATCCACTGCCAGTGGATGCCCACTGACAGTGCAGTTCCACTACCAGAAGATGCACAGCTCCACTGCCAGTCCACTGCCAGTGGATGCACAGCTCCACTGCCAGTCCACTGCCAGTGGATACACAGCTCCACTGCCAGTTCACTGCCAGTGGATGCGCAGCTCCACTGCCAGTGGGTGCGCAGTCCCACAGCCATAACCTAGTATTGGGAATATGAATATTCATGAGTATGCTAATGAGCTACAACTGCCAGTGGACTTCCAGTTGCACTGGCAGTGGACTTCCAGCGTTTCAATTATGTAAATGAGCCAAGTAGGGGAGATGCAGTGGTCAGGACTGCAAATGACTGCAAGCTCCACTGCCAGTGGACTGGCAGTTCCACTTCACTGTTGACTGCATTTCCACTGGAAGTTGCACTGCACACCCACTGCTGGATTGCAAGGGTTAGGTCAAATAAGTTTCACTCTCACAGAGCGGGGCCAGCTGGCTTGGTCCATGTACAGATAGATATCAAAATCAATGCAGTTAAGAATTCAGCACACAGATTATTATTTTGAAAGGGCAGCTACATTTGTACCCCAGAGAAATGAAATCTGGATTCTGTGGGAAAATCAGTTTCAATCATAGTGAACAAACTAGCATGGAAAAGTGGGATTAATTAGTACGGTAACTACAATCAACCAAAATGAAGGTATAAATTTAGAAACATGACACATAATCAAGTTTAGAACCATCATTTATTTTTGTGATGAGAAATATATAGTCATAACCATATAAGACACTGACAATTATTCCCTCCGCCCATACCTCAGATGTGGAATCTGTATTAATGCCATACATCAAAGGCAGTGCATCCTACTTATGAGGGTAATGAGCAACTCTCAAGAGTGGAAGATGCTTTGTATTATGCTACTGATAAACAGTGATGCATCAGAGCTGTATTATCACCAAGCAATGGTAACATGTTTTTACCTCATTTGTTTGTGTCAACAATTCGCTTTCTTTTCCAGATGATGACATATAAGGCGTCAAAAGCAGCAACACTGACTAATAACCTTAATTGACACTTGAGGATTATAATATTCAAAGCCTTGGATAAAACTGTACATACTTGCTGCATGAGTGATGTCAGCCTATTATACTCACAGTACGATGGAGTGCCGAAGTACCGGTATATCCATCTCTTCATTCACTACTAGTTAATGTCAGTGCTGAATTGGAAAGTTGATTCAATATGAAATCAGAATATAATACAGCACAAAGCTAGTGGATACTGTATTCTAGTGATATCGTTCAACATTAAGATATTTTAAGAGCCGTCACCTTTCGAGATTCTACGTCATCTTACCCGAATTTCTCGAAAGTCTTTCTGAAAATTGAAAAGATCGAAAGCCTGGCAAATTATTGTCTCAGGAGAAAAACATTGGGTTCAAAAAAATCAACCAGGAAGACGATAAAACCGCAAACAAATTCAGCGCTCAAAATCACCAGGCATACATAGATTTTTTCACCTACATGTAGACTGATGCTGTTTGCTCCCATACTTAAATTAGTCCCTCTCAGTACCGGTAGTTTTGACACTTTCAAATTGGTATTAACTAGTTCACGTGGTTTAGAAGACGATAATCATAGTTCTCCAGCAGTATGTATGATCTAAATATGTCTAGCGATTTCCTATTCTCATATCTCGCCAGTGACGGACAATCAATGATATTTTTGTTTCTACCAGTACTTGCATGTGTACTAGAGAAAGTTAGGCAGGTTCATGATTTAGCTGATAATTGGTTTGCTAATGATGTTATCGAATTATCAAAACGAAGATGAAGTTAAGGCTCCATTTTTTCACAACAGAAGTCGAGATACAATTAATATTAGGCCTTCTGATATTTATGTGGCAATTTTCGTTTTTGACTTATAATCATTCCAGGTATTTGAAAGGATCGAGTCCACTGAATAAAGAGTGAATCGGTCTAGTTACTTGAGATAAGAGTTAAAAGTAAAAACTGGCAACCAATTGTTTCATTTTATGATTACTACAGCTGTATACATTTAGGGCTTAATACTCAGTTTATGTTAAAAGTCTGCATGTACATGTGTTGATGAAAAGTTGTTCAGGCTGAAGGCTCCCTCTGGCTGTTGAACCTTACAGACATTTGACCTGGTTAGACTTATCACTCTACTGTGATTTACCCCAGGATATCAGATTCAAAACTTGACCAATGACCTAGATGTCTCCAAATACTGTTGGACACTACATGTATACCCACGAAGTAGGGCCTCTTCCGTTTGACTAAGGTAACACTCTGTGTCTTCTAAGTTTAAGAGTTCAACTCTAAACCAGACAAATTACTGAATGTGTGGTACAATGACAATCTTGCGAGTTGTTGATGCGAAATTTAAACTTGATTGCACAACTAACCACACAATTCCATAATCTATTCCAGTATGCATGGACAGTTGCTATAATCTTGGATGGTTCAGTCCCAGTATGCATTTGATTGTTACGCTAGAACAGAACGAAAATTTCCATGCTGCATTCATTGGGGGTAATTTCTCAAATTATTCATGAAATACATGGTGAGGTGGTTTAAAAATTCAAAAAATATATCGATGCCATAACATCCTGATTGCCAGGCTATCCCGGTGTAAGCTTACACATAAATATATTAATTAGGAGACACGCCCATGTCATTTCAGCCCTTTCATCAAACGCGTTGTACTTCCAAGTTTTTCTCCTTATTAATTCGGCTTGCATCGCAACGTAACACGAAGATGGTGAACCAATAATTCTTGTTGTAGATTCATTGGCTGTCACTTAAGAAGAAAGCTGACACTCCGTGACATTACCACTAATCATGCAGGAATAATTTGGAACCTACTTACATAAGTCTCCGTACAGAGGATCATGGGTAAATTAATAATGATGGCCATGAGGGTCTGACTGAAAAAATGTCTAATTTGATCTTTATAAAAGTACCCTAAGTTATTTTATATTACAATATATGTTTTTGCTGAAAATATGCGTAACTAAATCTGACAAAAATCAGCAAAACAGTGCAGTTTTAGAATGTGACATATTGACAGCCATCTTGGTTTTTTTAAAGATTTTCTTGTTTGACTACAAAATATATTTTCATCCTCCAGTCCTAGGATGAGAAGAATGTTAAACTGGAAGGGGGGGGGGGGACAATACGGGTACGCCCTAAAAATCTTAGACAATTTTGTATGGATTCCGAGAATGGGGCAGAATGTCAGGGTCAGACAGATTCGAAATCCTAAAAGTGTGAAATTATTGATTCAAAAGATGTGTCGCCTTCGAGTTTCACTTCGCCTTTCAAATCCATTGATAAGCATATAAATTGTACATATATGTATCCATGCCATATAATGCTGTATATTGAGATAAAGAGTTTGCTATAAATCTCGGCATGAGATGATGTTATCACTATGGTCATACGTTCTTTGAGTCAAGGAACAACCTCACATGCGTAGATTATTAGCCAATTTTATGTCATCCGAAAAATCTGCAGTCATTTGGTGGTGATTGCAGCCATGTATTCCCTTACTGTCGATTGGTAGCAAGGTCAATTGCCTTCAATACAAACAGCCACAATATTTTTTTTTTCTTTGTAAATTTTGGGGGAGGATTTGTACCTGGATCCATGACAATTCGATTCGTGCACGTTAGCCCACTGGACTATATTTCCAACCATAAAGAAAAAAACTTTCAATGATAACTTTACAAATGCACAATGCATACCGGTAAAGCTATTTCGGTAAACTCTTTGATTGGGGCTACTATTGCAGCATTTAATGTGAGGATCCAGCGACCGCCTAGGCCGCAGATCTCCGGATTTTAGGCAGCTGGGGACGTGTTCTTGCTAATGAAAAAAATCGCAAATCACCAATCCGTTATAGCTTGTAATTTTGATTCTGATTTGAGGTTCACGGAAGTTGTTGAAAATCTGAACATGAAATGGCGCATTTTGACAGCATATTTCCGACTTTCGAGACAGGTATTTTAACACTGAAGCAAAACTGTAGAAAGGTTTTTGAAGTGGAACTTATACTTTCTAGGTATATGGTCCCGCCTGGGATTATTTCTCTTTACTTTAATTTACTAAATGGTATGTTCTGGTGCATTTTGATGGAATATTTTGACATAAAAGAAATTTTACTGAGTGATATATGTGAAGATACTCCAGCGGAAATCACTTTCATTTCCCTATTGTGTTCAGGGTATTTTTTTTAAATCTAGATGTAAAATTGTGCTTTCTGGTGCATTTTGACAGTATATTGTCAAAGAATAGTCAAAAATGTTCGATCCAGAAGTTAGACCCGACTCTCATGATTTGGATCGATTGCATGGGCTTGTCCATTTCACAAGATTAGATTCAAAACTCTTTCAACAGTCCTGTTTTTTTAAAGAAGTTCATACGATTTATGCCAACGACCCTCGCAGAAAATGGTCCCAAAAAGCAGTGTTCTAGTGCATTCGTATAGTAGGATTATGGTATAACATTTTTCATTCTCTCTGAAACCCATTGAAACTATAGTATAGTGTTGTGTTTTTCTGCTTCAATTATTGGGGGACTTCAAACATCAGGATAGCATTTCAATTGAATTTAATGTTTAAAGTTTTCAACGGGCTTCCACAGTGTTTGTGTGATCCTTCTCAAAACTTCTACCAATGTGTATAATTTGAAAAATCGAATTTAAGTCAATCCTGTAGGACAGTATTGCTCAGTCATTTGGAATAGAGGGCTACGCTAGATCGAAGTATGCCTGAGGGAGAACTGAACAAAATCATTGATTTTGCAGGTTGACACATTTATCACAAACTGTTGATTGACATATTTATTGCTATTTATTTTTCCTTTCTTTCTTTTCTCATATCATACACTGGTTATGTTGACAACATTCAAAGTCAACTTGATTGTCAGAAATTATAATCTTTAAATTGAACATAAATTTTGCTAGTTTGTCATATACATGTCTAAATAAGAATCACATAGTTTCAAAACAGAAACTGAAAAATAGAAAATTATATATGAATTGTATTTTTGTATGTTTGCATTATTTGATCTAGTTTGGATACTATTATAAATTCAATATGG
The DNA here is from genome assembly GCA_036873755.1 of Hanleya hanleyi. Taxonomy (NCBI): domain Eukaryota; kingdom Metazoa; phylum Mollusca; class Polyplacophora; order Lepidopleurida; family Hanleyidae; genus Hanleya; species Hanleya hanleyi. Next base: position 8,711 of record JAVTVY010041314.1, read on the forward strand.
CATTTAATTCAATTCAATTGTTTATTGCACAACTCCGTACAGGATATGAGTATGGCAAAATACAAGTTAACAAACTAATCTAAGAACATGTAGTAATAAGAACTGGTTATTACTGGTAAATTACATGTACATGTACATTTTCTGAGTTTTAGAAGTGAAATTTGTAGCATCAGTGTTCCAAATTATCAACCAAGATACTCTATTTAAAAGGAAATTGAATATCATTATGGCATACATGTATTTATTGTCTAATCAATTTAGTCAAAACAATATAAACCTACGAAGCTCAAAAGTGGCTCTTAAGTTTACTTTAAATTGTATATAAACAAGGTACATATCTGAGTATGCAAGTTTGCAGACCTGAATATTGCTACCTCTACACATGTATGTACCCCATCTTCAACATGATCAATGTTTATCCTGTTAATAGGATTTATATGCCTGAAGATATTCTAGGCAGAAATGTTGTCATATAGCCTCCGTAAAGTTCAAATATCTTAACATTAATTAACATATCACAGGAAACAAGCTTCATGAGCTGAAGATTATTAAAAATACTTAAATAACAAAATGATTGTCACTTGACAACTTACATTTAGCATGGGCTGTCTTGAAATGCAGACCAACATCAGTCTTTGTGTTGAGCAGTATTTAACAGGTTTGAAGGCAGACTGAGGATATGGCTCAAGTGTTATGCTAACCAGGTCCTGTATCTCTATGATGGCCGAGATAACAATCTTGACCAGGTCAAGTAAACCACCACAGGGCTGCACCAGCTGACCTGCATAGCTGGTGTAAAATGTATTGGGTCTGTACAATTTGGTGATATATAGTTCTAGTCTACTCTGCTGGTATCCAACTTAGTCTTTCAGCTAAGCTTAAAAATCCTTATACAGAACTTAGAGGGGTGATACATTCATGAACAAAATATGATGATTTAACTTGGAAGAGCATGGTTAAAATCAACCAAACATATTTGGTTACTCTCAAACCAATCCAAATAAGTACCGCTGGTAATTTTGAAACTATTAGCACAGGTCTGTGATTCACTGATTATAACCCGTATCTTTTATGGTAAGTTAAGTAGGAAGTCTTTAATTTAGTCTACTGATGCAAAATTATTGCACAACTCGTGTAAATTTGGAAGAAAACGTGTTAAGTTAGTTTACTGTGAAAGTAACTTTTTTGAAAACTCGGGGAAAAATCGGTGCATCCAGCTTCGTGAAATCTTGATGTATTCCGACGCAAGCCGAATTAGTGAAGAGAAAAACCTGGATGCACAACGCGCTTGATGAAAGGGCTGAAATGACATGGGGCGTCTCCTAATTAATATATGTTTGTGCTAGCTTACACTGAGAGTGCCTGGCAATCAGGATGTTACTATGGCATAGACATAATGTTGGATTTTCAAACCACCTCACCATGTATTTCGTGAATACTAGAAATTACTCCAATGTATGCAATATGGTCTAGGGGAAACTTTCGCTCTGTTCCAGCATAACAATCAAATGCATACAGGGATACAGCCTTCCAAGATTATAGCAATTGCCAGTGCATACTGGAATAGATAGATGGTTGTGTGGTTAGCAGTGCAATCGAGTTTAGATTTCGCATCAAACTCATCTTGCTAAAGCATCATCATTGTACAATACAAATTCAGTAAGTTCTCTTCCCAAGTTCCAAGTTCCAGCTCCGTAGTTCCAAGCTCCAGTTCCCCCAAGCTCCCCTTCCGAAGTTTCAAGCTCCAGTTCCCCCAAAAAGCTACAGTTCAAAAGCTCCCAGACCCAAGTACTCCCAGATAAAAAGGCTTGAGGGGTAATAAATGACAAGCTCCATGGTTTTAGGAAGATCGCTACCGATACTATTCAACATCTAGTATTAAACCTCTCGTAATACAGGGCATTTCTCCTAATAATAATATGTTTCGGTAAATCTTTAGCATCGGCGGGTCTTTTTTTTTGTACCGGTACCGTTCGGCGGTAAGTGTGCATAGAAATTGAGGCAAGCAGAATATTTTGATCTATCATATACAATTGGCAATATTTGATGCTGACAGTCCACAATGTAAACTCGAAGAAAAATAAGATGGATTAAAACAGTTATTAAACTTCACCCACATTTCTTTGTAAACGTCGCATATCCTTTCTGTATGTAGACCTCTGCTGGTCAATAATTGAAAGTTGACATGATCATTTGCCCCTGAAAACTTAAAATGACTCAATATAAATTGTTCAGCTCTCAATGCTGGTATACAGAAATGATAATTAAATCATACAAACCTGAAGTCGGAATCCATCTCTTATGTTTCCTCTGTTTAGCCTTTGCTATACCCTTTATACATCTGCAACATTCCTTGCATTCAGTTCCAGTATAATTTCAGAAAATGAAGCCTTTTGATGATTCACGGATATCAAACTACTGCACCTTCCCTGGATTCAGTCAGAAATCAGCCTTATCCTATTTGTAAGCAATTTTATTACATGCCTATCTCCAGTCCATTCTGATGAGTCGAACTGATTTAGATAACTCCTGTCCAGAGTCCACCTCTCAGGGATTCCCCACCTGCACTGTCATATATCCGTCACTATTACGCAACCAAAGTTATGTTGTGTCTATATTCTGGATTATCACTTTGTTTCATGTGCAGCGATTTAGAGACCTGGCAGTCTTTGACTTATCTTATGCACATATTCTCACTAGGTCGCCCACAACGTGTGTAAACACGGTAATCTGCTCAAGGAACATAATCAGTTTATTGTCAATGTGTGTAATTCTAATAGTACAGGGGCTCCAATTGTGTGTGTGTGTAGGGAATGGGGGGGGGAGGAGGGACGTCAACTTCACGCTTGCCAGGACTACATGGCGTGTTTGTAATCATCACATCAGCCACAAACGGTAATTAACTATTATGTCATTTTATTGATGCAGTTCGGTTTCGCAGAAAGCCATAATCAACGGTTGCAACTACCGATAGGTGGACGTCCATGGATCTGTATAAAACAATTCAAGTTTTCAAAAGTCGACAAATAGAAATACGAAGCTGCGCATCTGAAAACCCCTCGACACTGGGCGCCAGCCATTCATAATTTATTCAATTTGAACCAAGGTGTCAGGAACACCAGGCTGTCAAGTGACAAATATACTGATTATCAAAAATGTTGCAATTAGAAATGGTCCCTAAGGTTTCCATCCAATCAGAGAAACCAGTATTCATTACATAAGTCTCTTGATGCATCGATGATGTATACCAAGTTTTACTTCGAGCATTTGAACGGTATCAGAGATAAACAGCATTAATGATGTCGCATAAATTAAAATGGCCGTCCATCCTTCTCGCCACTCAGAGGGACTGATATGATTATTCATTCATGCAAGTCTCTTCATACATTGATGCTGTATACCAAGTTTCGTATAGAACACTTAAAATTAAATTGTATCAGAGATATACATCATTGAAGATTTTGCATAAATTAAAGATGGCCACCAAGATTTCCACGCAAACCAGATCTGTCAGTCATCGTAAGTCTCTTGATGCATCGATAATGTATACCAAATTTTACATTGAGCAGTTGAACGGTATCAGAGAGAGAGATCATTAATGATTTCGCATAGATTAAAGATGACTGCCAAAGTTTCCAACTAATCGGATCCAGATTCAATAGGGCTCTGGTTCACGAGCATATGGGTGTGCACTGCAAGTTTGGTGTGCCTAGGGTAAGCCGTTCTAAAGATATTTGGGTAACGAGAAAGGTGTGATGGACTGACGGACGGACGTATACATGTATGACGACAACGCAATTTGGCCGAGGGGTAAAAACTCGAAACAATGCTGACGATTTTATGAATTACATAACTGAGAAATCTTTGAAATGAAACTAATTGCCGTCTTTTCATACATACCTCTAATTTTGGCTGCTGATGTGCAAGTGAATCGCGGTAATTCGATATATATAGGGTACCTGTATCTAGTGATCAAGGGGGTCAATGCGACAGTCCGAATCATAAGGGGAACAAGACTAGTATATGATGAATACAAGAAATTTGATGACCGGTCCCATTTGTCATGTTTGAAAAAGAAAGTTTAGTCGCGTTATCATCGACTTATTGCCGATGTGTTGACCGAATAGCGCCAGTCAAATCATACCACGATACTACATTTGTTAGTGCACACATAGCTCGAAAAGTTCTGTTTCAACAGAATATTTAGCAAATCATCCAATTATTTCTGCATAAAGGCATGGTAATGTTCCCCCTCTACTCCTTACTCATTTTCCCTGATCCTCTAGCTATCCTGACGCGTATTCACAGTATTCCGACCTCCAAAATTGTAATAAGATGGGCATTTGAATTTGAGAGAAAAGGATGGTCACTTTCTGTGACCTCCTAGCTATCCCAGCGAAGTTTCACAACAAAAGAAACAGATCGATTGTAATCTAAGTTCCTTTACAGAGGATGGACAGGACTTTCTTCCATTTAAAGTTATTTTCCATGGGCGATCTGTGCTATCCATTCCTGAAGGATGTTTTCACAAACTTCGAATCCCCCCGCCCCCCCCCCCAAAAAAAATATTGGTTCCAGTAGGTGTTAGATGCGGCTTATTTTAATCTGTAATCTATAATCAGTGAGCTCCACAACAATTCAAAACATGTGTTGAACAGGCTAGACAGTAACATTATAATAAGTAATATTATAAGATTGACAATGGCATATGTGTTATGCCTCTTAAACACCCAGATGTGTATCATATCTGGGAGCTTTGGTGCTGGGAGCTTTTGAACTGTAGCTTTTGAACTTTGGAGGTGGGACTTGGGGGAACTGGAGCTTGGAACTACCGAGCTGGAACTTGGAACTTCTGAACTTGGGAAACTTGAAACTTGAACTAGGGTGTCCCCTGGTTTAGACCAGTACTGAGAGAGATAATTTAAGTATGGGAGAAATTAGCATCATTCCAGGAGCAAAACGCTGAATTTGTTTGCGGTGTTATATCGTCAAATTTCTTATCCTTGTTTATTTTCTCGAACTCATTGTTTTTCACCCGAGACAACAATTTGCCACGCTTTTCAATTTTCGGAGAGACTTTCAAGAAATTCGGGTAACATGACGTAGAATCTTGAAAGGTGACAGCTCTTAAAATATCCTAATGTTAAATGATATCATTTTGATACAGTACCCACTAGCTTTGCTGTATTATATTCTGATTTCATATCGAACGAACTTTCAAATTCACCACTAACAGTAACCAGTAGTGAATGAAGAGATGGATGTACCGGTACCTCGGCACTCCATCGTACTGTGAGTATAATAGGCTGATATCACTGGTGCAGCATTTATATATGATTTTCTTCAAGGCTATGGGAATTATGAACCTCAAGTGTCAATTAAGGTTATTAGTCAGTGCTGCTGCTTCTGACCCCATTATTTTATCATCTGGACAAGAAAATGAATTGTTGACACACAAAATGAGGTATGGGCAGAGGGAACAATTGCCAGTGTCTCATATGGTAATGACTATTATTACCCATCACAAAAATGAATGGTGGTTCTACATGTAAACTTGGTTCAGAGAGTTTGATTATGTGTCATGTTTCCAAATTTATACCTTCATTTTGGTTGATTAACCCCGCCCTTCCATGCTAGTTCGTCCACTATAATTGAAACTGTTTTTCACACAGAATCCAGATTTCATATTCCAAATGTATCTTCCCTTTCAAAATAATAATCTGTGTGCTGGATTCTTAACTGCATTGATTTTCATATCTGTACATGAACCAAGCCAGCTGACCCTGCACTGGGAGAGTGAAACTTATTTGACCAGTGTTTGGATAGGTCACCCTGGACTGGCAGCTAGGATGTGGTCAGCAGACAACTTGACCTATATCATAAGTCTGCCTGTGAAGTTTAAATACACTGGTCTGTATTTGAAAGCAGTCCAAACATGAAGTAAGTTGTGTTTCTTAAATGGCTCATGGCAGATCTGTAAATCTAATAATCTTCTCAACCTTCTGGGTTCAGCCAAGGCTGAAAAATATGGATAGAAAAACAGGTATGGAAAACTGATATGTTGTGAACTTCAATCTCAATACAATTCCATGTATACTATTTGTATAAAATAGATTGTGTTCCTTGATAACTTTTAATGTCTCTGCCCATAATAAGCTATGAATAATAACGCAATTGCTGTGTTGAGCTTTCTAACAAACATGCGCTATCAAAATATATACATGTAAATATAGATATATGCATGACTGTCAGATGAGATCGATTAACCAAATTATTCCTACGAAGTTGGCTCTCGTAAGTTTGCAGATTGTCCGGTAATGAGTCAGTCCATCCGAATCCTTTCGTCGGCAAAATAAGAAGAACCGTAGACATTAGAACCTTGATTTTTGGCATGAACGTGCATTAGGGGTCTGTTACCAGCAATTTTTTACCTGACCTACTTATGTGACCTATAAACAACCACAAAATTTTGAGAGGATTTCCAGTTATTCCTAGATAGAGGGCCCCCAAGTCATCTCTCGACCGTCTGTATTTCTGGACAGAGGGCCCCGAAGTCATCTCTCGACCGTCTACCATATTCCTGCGAATTTCATCAGAATTCTGTCAACTCAGAACTTGCTGGCAACAATGCCCTAATGCACGTTCATGCCAAACGTCAAGGCTCTAATGTCAGCGGTTCTCCTTTTTTTGCCGACGAAAGGATTCGGATGCACTGACTGGCTGACTGACTCACTCACTCACTCATTACCGGACAATTTGCAAATGGTAGCCTAATTCGTAGGAATAATAATTATGAACTGTATTCATATAGAGGATCCTGAAACTCTAAAAGAGACCACTTGTCTGAGTTGATTGTACACGACTCTGAATAATAGCAATTTTACAGAAACATCGAAATTATCAAAATATTGATAAGGCAGAATTGGAAAATTATGTAGTGATTGAGGCCGTGAGATTGCACTTGCTGAAACTGGAATGTTCAGATAGACTATTATTCCAATTTATCTGAAAGGACTCTTTCAGAGAGTAACGTTACTCCCAGCTGTTCTAACAAGCATCAGATCTCACAAAGGATAAGGTAATAGGAAGGCAAGATGTGTAGGCTTTCCAAATCAAGCCCTGAGAGTAACGTTACTCTCAACACTTTTAAAAGTGGCACAAATTCTATATATCAGAAAAATGAGAGTAGCGCTACTCATCTTGGAGAGCCAATATCACTGTTATTCTCTCTGTGAGAGTAACGTTACTCGCAACAGTTTTACCAGTGGCTCAAAGTTTGAAAACAGGGAGCATCATTACTCATCATGGAGGCCATTATTGTGATTATTCTCTGTGAGAGTAACGTTACTCTCTCAATTTCAGAGAAACCAAGTTATTCAACCCCACTTTTCAAAAAATGATGGATTCAAATAGCAATATCTAGACAAATGGACTTCAATTTGCTGAAAATAAGCCAAAAAAGGGAATTTTGGATTTTCCCTTTTTGAAATGGATTCTGTTTCATATAGATTCGTAAAAAATATGGAGCACCTCGTATCATCCGGATATTCAAGGGATAGCATTGAGGTAGCGCACTAGTAGCGTTGATGTTATCAACGTATATGCATGTAACGGTTACCTTGAAGAAGCCGAGGAACCGTGGAACACTTTTGTCGTTGTGGCATCGTCATTACTGCGAATGACCTTTTCAAGTATTTGGGGTCAGTATGTCATCGGTGCATTGGAAGGTAACTTCAGAGACTATGTGGAGCACCTATTCTATTCAAGGCATGTTCTTCACGCCTCGCTCATCAACGGACAGAACTAATGACATCAGTTTTCCTGACGTCGAACGGTGAACCTAATGGTGACAGTAAAGCATTGTTCAGTTTAGTACATGCACTCGGGGGAAGATTAAGATCAGACTCTGCTTCGTAGTTTCTAAAATAGCCTGTTATTCGTTTTGTTATTCAGAGTAGCGCTCTTGGTACTCAGGAGCTGAACCAAGAGAGATTATTTGTAAAACCAAAGATGAAATCCATAGTCTCTAAAAAAAACAAAAAAACAGACTTGGCCTATTCGTCGAAGTCATAGTGTCTCGCGCAATAATGGAGTAAGGATCTTACAGCTCTCAGCTGTTAACCGTGATACGCCGCACGTGATGCACATCACATGCTATAGGATGCGTTTCCGCTCACATAGTCCCCGTTGTATTTCTCCCTTATCAGGAGATAACACATATATCCAAATGAAATGGATATTTCCTTAATTCTACCCGCCAAAGATCTCTTCTATTTTCAGTTGTTTTTGTGATTTTTTTTTTATCGAGCTGATCTCCATGGTAACGGAAGTCATACAACTGACGTGCGCTGTTCGGGGTTTAAGCATAATACTGTGCTCTCAACATGGATGCCAATATGGATTCTTAGCATTGCGGGACCAGGTACAAATGTCCTACATTATCCGAGACCATGTCGATTGGTTCATTCGGTCAATCAGAACAGCGCCGCTTGGTGTCGGAGAGCGGAACTTTTGATGTATATTGAATGTCTTACAGAGATCAGCTGATATACCAAATATGGATTGCCAAATTCTCTTGGAGGCGGAAATGTCGCGATATTATCCTTCGCGGGCAAACAATTGTTTCTCCCATAATAGACGCACTAAAAACGTAACTGCGCGCATTGAAAATAATACATATTAAATACTGAAGAATTTTGCAATCGGATACGACTCAGGTGCTCCAAATTACCTCTATATCAGAAACGCATACATACGGAAGATTTGCTTTCTTCAATGTCATATTTTAACTTGATGTCTAGGATCCTCCAAATTATTCCAATTATTTCTTCACGCACTTTATAACCAAGGTGCCTTCAGAATATGCGAGTTTCGTCACACAGATGAAAATATAGTTTCACAAGCGAGTTTGGACTTTGCTATCGGTTTCGTCTATGTAGATGACTCGGGTGTTCCAAAATTAATGCTGAGGGCGAAAACGTTTATGTGTAAAGGGTTTTAAGCGTCGGTTATTCATTAGCATAGCTCAGTTTCAACTGATATCCAAGTTAAGATCTGCAGATGTAGATAGCTTTGGGGCCCCTACGTATTTCGAGTATTTCCTCCCATCCGGAGAAGATGAAGGTTCTGCAAAGTTTTCAGAGGTCATTCTCGCTTTCATAGATCTCTCAGACGTGATCGGTCAATTTTTCATTTTTGGATAAAAACGTGTTGTCACCAGCCCGATTGCCTCTTCATCCATATCGACGTCCTCATTTGTTTTCAGTTTTGACCAATCACGTTGATTCTGCATGCAGCATTTGCACTTTTTGTCGCAATTCAATCCCATTAAATCGGATATAATATCATGTATGTCGAACTCAGCGCAAAATAAATCTTATGCTAATTTTAAACATTTGTTATCACCGGCGGTACTTCTATTGTGGCGGGTACATGTTTTTGACATTGCATGTATGTAGATTTAGAACAGCTTATGACTGCAAGTCAGTTTATCGGTAAGCACCAGGCAAGGTGTGCCTTATAACCTGGGTATTGTTATCTGTTGTATTAGTATTTGAGGTGCGACTCCTTCGTGTTGTTTCCCTGGTAGCAATAACCGTGTGGACAATTCTGATTGGTTGATTAGTACAGATTTCAAAGTTTTCCAATTGATTTCACAAACAATGAAGCACTTGCCATTCGAACATGCACAGAGTACTTGTATTTTGAACACACTCTCGGATTTGTTCTTTTGTGGTACACTTAACTTGGACCATGGACATTTGACTCAAGGTTAGTTTGTATCGTTTGTCTGTTTTAGGACTGTGCTTGTTGCCTATATCATATAAACTGGCTGGAAAAGAAGTATTATTTTATACAGTAGTTTACCTTAAAAATAATTTAAAATGTTACCGAGTACCTTAAAAAATGTGGAATGAATTAAAAAATAACTGGACTATTCTTTTTAAACTTCCATGTCTACCAAACACGTCTAGGAGAAGGTCAAATATGCAGCAATTCGGGGGAACTACCCGAACGATGAGAAACTCACAGGAACTCAAAACTTATCAATGGAAATGACAATCGAAATATGCTTCGAATATGCACTACATACAATACGATACTCATCTTAACAATAGAGAGGGGATAAAACAAGTGGAATGTGTGAAATATCCACGATACATCGGAAACCACAATCTAGAGAATGTTGAAAGTGGATGCTTTTTCAAAATCTGTGCTTCCATGACACCCTGTCCAACAAGATTTTCACCGGGAATTATGGGTACTTCATTTGGAACGCAATGCTGTTGTTTTGGGCAAGAATTACTTAAAGTGATCGTAAACCCTCCAGTGAAGTTCATGTGATCATCAAAGCTTCCATCAAACGAAAGACCATTGCGAACAGTGTCGGAAAATATTTATTTAATGTTTTACGATTTTATTACACAGAGTAAAACTGCAAGTAAAGCATGGTATTCTATGGTGGTCTGTTGCAATTATATTTAGGTCCAGTGACGTCACACTGCCTTAATACATATATTTCAAACTTCCTATGCACTTTCCAATGCTTGATTCAAGTTTAAGGTATGCATACTTTGAGTTTCAACATAGACTCACTGTACCAATGTGCATGTTCCAAAATCGGGGGAATTAAATGGAAGATTCAAATTGACTTGACACTCATGAGTCGCTGTCTCTCAGATTTTGGTGAAACATGCACATTGGAAAAGTGAGTCTGTGTTGACACTCAACGTATACACATCTTAAGCTTGAATCAAGCATTGGAAAGTCCATACACAGTTTGAA